>CM074723.1:18431028-18611028 GCA_037306005.1 Rhinophrynus dorsalis
CTCCGACTCCAGACCTGTTTGGATTTATTATATATTTGGATTCCAATGAAATCGATCATCAGAATGGATTAACGGGATGTGACTGACGAATGGTGAACCGGAGGTGTTCCAGTCCACAGACTCGGACCTGAGTAAAGGTACCTAGTGGACATAGTCAGCGGGTGAGATTAATCCATTTTTACCTTCAATACTGGTATTGCCAAATACGGTGTAATATTCATATGAGTAGTTAACTCTAAAGAAATAATGACGGACTCGATCTGAATATCTCTAGAATTTACTTCAAGAGTGTCAAGTATCTATATGTTATCGTATCAGGTCTGGAGTCAATATATTTGTATGAATAAGTGTGGTTCTATGACAATAATTGGACATTATACCTACATTGTGACATATGAGTTGTGCTCCTTCGAATATTTATATTTTTTTTACAAAGTAGACACCAGAGTCAGCTCTTCTGAATGAAGGAGCTGATGTCATTTAAAGGGGCAGGAGGGGGAAATTTCACTTAAAGTTTTCACATGAATGCAAGTGTGTTACAGAACGTGACTGGTATCAATCACTTTCAAAAATCATATTTAAAAATGAAAGGAGAACGAAGATATGCTAATAATAACTCCCCAATTAATCTTACTATGGCCAAAAAAACCTAATGATCTCTATGATTTTTTCCATTGCTCCTTGGTTCATGAGATATCATCTATAATCGGTCTCAGATGTCACGTCCGTGGAGGCAGACATGACAGTCGCTGGCAGTTTTTTTTTTTTTTTAAACTTCAGCAGTCAGAGTGCATGGAACTGATTAACTCTTTAAGGACCGGATGAATGTTGACTGTATTGCAAAGTAATGCATTGCACGCACCTCTGGTATAAAGGATTAAGATTACTATTTGCAATAAGCACACATTTTGGTCCTGTGGTTATTCTAGCAAACGCATCCATGGTTGGTCTCCAGGGCTGACTGAAGATGGTGGAATGAGATGAACGAATGTGTGATAAAGAGATGATAAAGAGGAAATGACTTCTCCAATGATATCACTTCTCCAATTCCTATGTTATTCTTTGGAACCAATGCACTAAGATTTCTCCAACTTTGGAGATCTTAGTGTATAGGCACCATAGAATAACATAGGAACTGGAGGAGTGATATCACTGGAGAAGTCATCTCTACTTTATTAACTCTTTATCGCACTTGAACAAATGCATAAGAACAACAATAATAAGGGGCATTAGGATTTTCTGACCACAGTAAGGTAACTGGAGGAGTTACTAAATGGAGGTATTAGTTCTCGTTTACCCGTTGCTATCTCTTTAACAGGCCTGTTTTAGGATACGTTTTGCTTCTGCAAGAGAAATAAAGAGTTTTTGATGAGGTATTTTAAGAGGCAAAAAGAGCTATGGTAACAAATGTTCACATCCATCAGTTGGGTGACAGCAGAAAATTAGCTTAAATATTGCAGCTATATATTTTAGGAAAAAATGCTTACGTTGACTTTTTTTTAGCAATGCAGATTAGGCTGGAGGATTATTGCATAAATAATGATTTGGGTCTTGAACATGCTTCATCTTTCGTTCGTTTGGCTGTCTTGCTAATTTCCTTCAAAAAAATAAGAAGTGTTACCTTTTCCTCTGAAAATATCCAAAGGGTGAAAAAGCTCTTAATTTTTTTACATAATTAAATGGTAAAATTTAGAGAGAAGTTTAATTACTAATGTTTTGTAGTTATGGATTATTTTTGACAGTAACAACTGCTTACAGTCTTATAAAAGAAATGATTAAATGGATTAATACCATACAGTGTGCTTTCTGTGCGGATATTTGGTAGAAGAAATGTTTTAAATATTTAATAGAAAGTATTTAACCCCTTGCAAAGCAATGCTTTGGAGTCATAGTAGCGTACACAGTAATATAGTTGATGAGGCTGAAAAAAGATATGCGTCCATCAAGTTTAGCCCATGACATATCCCCCCTTATAGAGCCAGGGGATCGGAAAAAGAAACAAAAAAACTGTATTGCAAACATTTCCAGAAACCAAGGGGTTAACTCTTTGAGTGTCAGAGGGGTATACAACACCTTGCTTTGCAATGTGTTGTGTACCCCTCTGGCACTCAGAGGGTTAACCTTAAATGAGCCTGTCATGCATGATACAATGTACTGATTTTACAGGGGATGATATAGGAAGCCAAGTAAACATGAACTGTGTTATTATTTATTCAATAAATGAAACCAGAGCATGTAAATCTCATCTTTGCTTTTCACCCTTTCTCCAGTGTGTGTATGGTTGCATGCTGTGCTGGGCTTCCTCCCTTTCCACTCTTTGTCACCATCCCCAAGATTTTTTTTTTTGTTTTTTACTCCCACAGCTAGCCCGGGTTTGGGCAGGTCAGATCAAGTCCTGTAGCACCTCTGCGATGAGTGATGTCACCAATTACTTGCAAGAAGAAGTCATTAAAGGGATAGTAATGTTTCAGAAAAACAGCAGCTCCAATTAATCTTCATAGTATTTGAGCCATAGAGAGTGTTATTTGAATGCTGTCAAAGTTGTAGTTCAAGAGTAATTGAATGATAAAGTATCCCCCTCCCACACCTTTTACCTAGTGTAAGCCACTTCCCCTTAGATGTGGAATCTGGTCAACAGACCAGGCAGCTCACAGCAAGGGACAATCTTTGTACTGTGAGAACAATGAAAGACCAGCACCCATTGACACGTTTTTCCCTTATCTTAATTGAAGATTGTCCCTCTCTGCAATCCACCTGGGCACCATCCTGCTGCTCTGAGCTGAGCAGTGTTACATCAGTAAAAGGGGTGGTAGGGGGATACTTTATCATTCAATTACTCTTGTACTACAACTCTGACAGTACTGAAATAACATTATCCATGACCCAAATACTATGAAGATTAATTGGAGCTGCTTTTATTATGAAACATTACTATCCCTTAAACTGTTCCATGTTTACAGTGTTTTTTCCCTAAAATCCTTTGTTAAAAAACGATCTATCTATCTATCTATCTATCTATCTATCTATCTATCTATCTATCTCATATCTATCTATCAATCTATCTATCTATCTATCTATCTATCTATCTATCTATCTATCTAATCTTATCTGTCTTATATATCTATCTATGTATCTATCTGATATCTATCTCATATCTATCTCATATCTATCTCATATCTATCTATCTATCTATCTATCTATCTATCTATCTATCTATCTATCTATCTATCCTATGTATCTGTCTATGTATCTATCTATCTATCTATCTATCTATCTCATATCTATCTCATATCTATCGCATATCTATCGCATATCTATCGCATATCTATCTATCTATCTATCTATCTATCTATCTATCTATCTATCTATCTATCTTATATCTGTCTATATCATATCTATCTATCTATCTATCTATCTCATATCTATCTATCTATCTATCTATCTATCTATCTATCTATCTCATATCTGTCTATCTATCTATCTATCTATCTATCTATCTATCTATCTATCTCATATCTATCTATCTATCTATCTATCTATCTATCTATCTATCTATCTATCTCATATCTATCTATCTATCTATCTATCTATCTATCTATCTATCTATCTATCTCTCTAGTTAATAGGCTGATAGAGGTGGTGTCGCAAGAAAGGGGACAAATTGTTAACAAAATACTTATTATCTTTTAATCTGCACATTGCAGAGTTGAGTGAACAAGACGAGTATACACAATATGCAATTCTCTTCCTAATTATCGCACATTCTATTAACTTTTAAGTACCAGTTAGCGTTTATCATAAACATTTCTGGGGACTGCATTAGTGAAAAGTTATTATTATTTTTCAAGCTGACACCTCTCCACTCCCACAGAATACAATAGCATAACGCCCCTTCCAGGCCATTGATATTGTTTCAGCAAGAGAAAATCATAAGCTGTTAAACAGTGTGTCCTATGGCCATTTCATAAAGCAACATGCACTGTGATTGTCACAGAGAGAGACACAGCATGTTACAACTTTCCTCAGACAGTGAAATAACACAGCCATAAAGAGCCCTGAAATCACACAATTGTCGTGGGCAGTCGTGTTATCTTTGTGATTTTATCACTTCTATCTCTATTGAGAGAATGGAGTGCTGAGAAAACCTTGCTAAACTGTTCACAGGCTGTCAGACGCCTATATGAAAGCATCTCTGAGATATTCCTGACCCAGAAACAGGACACCGTATGGTCAATATGTGGTCAAGGCTGCTCCTCCTCAAATCTCGTCCTCCCCAGATGGAAAAGAATACCAATATACAGAAGAAAAAGAGGGGGCGCCTAATCGTATAATACTGTGGTTGAAGATATTCAATTAAAGGGATAGTAATACTTGAAAATAATTTTATTTTATATTGTAGCCCTTAAAGGGATAGTAATACTTCGTTTTAACTTTATTTTATTTTGTAAGCATTAAAAAAACATGAAGAACGATATAAGTCTTATCTCTCAAACCTTTATGGTTTATGAGATATTCACAAGCAAAGTTTCCCCTCCCCGCCCCTTTTACCTAGTGTAAGCCATCTCTTCTCAGATGTGAATCTGGTTGTAAGACCAGACAGATAACAGAAGGGGACAATTTTCTTTGTATGAAAACAATGAAAGCCCTTCCCCCCTTGACAAGTTTTTCAGCTTTTTCCCTTATCTTAATTGAAGATTGTCCCTCTCTGCAGTCTACCTGGGCATCTCCCTTCTGATCTGGTTGAACAGGGGGGGGATACTTTGTTTGTGAATATCTCTTAAACCATAAAGGTTTGAGAGATAAGCCTTATATCGTTCTTCATGTTTTTTAATGCCTACAAAATAAAATAAAGTTCAAATGAAGTATTACTATCCCTTTAAGAAACATTAAAAATGATATGTCTTATCTCCCAGACCTTTAAAGGGATAGTAATACTTTAGTTTATTTTGTAGGCATTAAAAAAACATGAAGAACAATGTAAGTCTTATCTCTCAAACCTTTATGGTTTAAGAGATATTCACAAGCAAAGTATCCCCCCCTGTTCAGCCAGAGCAGAAGGGAGGTGCCCAGGTAGACTGCAGAGAGGGACAATCTTCAATTAAGATAAGGGAAAAACCTGAAAAACTTGTCAAGGGGGGCAGGGATTTCATTGTTCTCATAGGAAGAAGATTGTCCCCTTCTGTTATCTGTCTGGTCTTACAACCAGATTCACATCTGAGAAGAGATGGCTTACACTAGGAAAAAGGGGCGGGAGGGGGAAACTTTGCTTGTGAATATCTCTCAAACCATAAAGGTTTGAGACATAAGATATATATTATTCTTCGTGTTTTTTTAATGACTACAAAATAAAATAAAGTTAAAACGAAGTATTACTATCCCTTTAAGTAAAGTAAAGTTCCCATTTCCTGGCTGTTTCAGTCAAGTCTGCCATCTAGTGGACAGATTTGGAATCTGGTCCACAGATCAACCGGCAGCTCTTTAGCAGTGCTGAGATCAAGATCTTTAAAAAGAAAGAACTACTTCATTGGAACTGTGTACAAAGTATGCCTGGCTTGCAAGCACACTTTGTAGACCATTCCAATGAAGAAATTATTTTTAAAGATCGTGATCTCGGCACTACTGGAGAGCCGTGGCCGGTCCCAGGACCGGATTCCACATATGAGAGCTAGAACGGTGACGTCACTCAGGGGGAAACTTTGCTTGTGAATATCTCCCAAACCATAAAGGTTTGGGAGATAGGACTTATATCATTTTTAATGTGTTTTAAGGGCTACAGTATAAAATAAAATTATTTTCAAGTATTACTATCCCTTTAAATAACTCAAATGTACTCACTTGTGGTTGTGGTCAGCAAAGGAAAATCCTAGGCTGACACATTAGCAGATGGAGAACTCTCAGTCTCCCCCCCAGTGGATCCATGTAATAAACCACTGATATTCTCTTCCAGTGAATAAAATGCCATTTTTTTGGGATATATCAAAAGAGGTTTTTATGGTCATACAAAGCAAGATACTTATTCGTTAAAATCAAGGTATAACAAAAAGATTAAAAGTGGCTAACGCGTTTTGCAGGATCAACTGCTTTATTAAAGCCAAAAATAAACTGTACATGAGCCTCAATGCGTTGCATACCTTTCTGGGACTCAGTGGGTTAAACTATACTTAGATGTGCGGATTATTTTTAATGTAACATTGAATTATATCTCTTTTTGTTTACAGGTACATTACAAGAAGATGGAAGACAGAAGGAAGAGAGAAGAGAGAAGAAAGAAAACAGAAGAAAGAAGATGGACAGTAGCTGACCAGGGTACTGAGGACCACACTGGACATCAGGTTTAAAGGGATAGTAAACCCCCCCAAAAAACTGGCACTCATAGGGTTAACCTGACTAAGGTACAAAGCAACAGCCTCTGAAAAGAAACACTTGCTTTGTACCTTAGTCGGGTTAACCTTATGAGTGCCAGTGAGGTAATTATACCCCACTGAAACTCATGGGGTTAATCCTACTTACATTGGACACAGTTTGAGAGTGCTTTGGATGTATTGATATGGGGCTTAGGGCTCAATTTCAATAGATCCACTGGGGACTTAGGGTTTATTTATATACTTTTTTACACATTCAATTGATGCATCAGCAGTTTAAAGATGCGCTAAGGGAATCCGTGCCCCCAAAAATGGGTGCAGATTTCCCAAGTTAAAGTGGGTCCCTTAGCGCATCTTACTGATAGCGCAGTCAATTGAATTGCATGTTCCACTGGTAGCTGAATTTCTTACTGTGCTTGAAAATATGCAGGGTTTTTTTTTTTTCCCTAAAAGGGACAATTGAATCAAGCCCTTAAAGGGATAGTAATACTTAAGTATTATTAATCCCTATAGTAAAGTCCTTTTAAAATACATATATAGCTCCCAGTTTCATCTCTCAGACCTTTATGGTCTGAGAGATAATCACTCCTAAAGGTGCCCTCTCCCTCCCCCTTCCCCATAGTCAGCGTTGTAGCTGACTGCAGGGAAGCTAGTCTTATGACTTTCAGGAGGTTCTCCAGCACAGCCGCAATCGCGTTAATAAAAAAAAAATTTTTCACTGAAATGGTCTTCTACATGTGCTTGGTTTGCAGTGTGCTTGGTTTGCAAGCACATGTAGAAGACCGTTTTAGTGAAAGATTTTTTTTAAATTAACCCCTTAAGGACCCATAACGGTCCTGCACCGTCATGGATTGTTATACCCTTAACAACCCATGACGGTCCAGGACCGTCATGGCTTAAATTATAGCAGCGTGCCTCCGTGCACGCTGCTATCCTTAATTCCAGGCTGAGACTGAGCGCTCCGAGACTGGGGCGTTCAGTCTCAGCCCTTCCTGCTTGTGCCAGTTCATGTGATCACCGTAGCAGCGATCACATGTACCGGCATAGTGACAGACAGAGGCAGCATGCAAAGCATGCTGTCTGTGCCTGTCTCGTCTGCCTCTGTCTCCCTTGCTATCAAAGTAAGGGAGACAGAAGTAGACGGGAGACACCTAGTGGTAAAAAAAAACAGCAGCTGGGGGTATTAACCCCTTCACTGCTGGTGCAGGAAGCTGGCTAAATGCAGGTCAATTTCTGAGCTGCAATTATACACTTTTTTTTAAATTAAAAAAAAAACACAACACACTTTTTTTTTTTTTACAAAAACATTTTTTTATTAAAAAAAAAATATATATATAACTAAACAATATTGCAAGTGTGATTGTTGTGGAGCCATGTAATACACTTATACACACCACCAAATGCCAGGTATAAAAAAAGTGTCAAAATAGGGTGGGAAAAAGGGACATGGGGATTTTCACCCAGGGGGCACAGTGGCCACTTTAAACTGCACATTTTGTAGGCATGACTGACCGGTCATACTTTTCATGCAGTCGCTATAAAAATTTAACCCTTTGTGGACAATTGATCCCAAGAGAAAAATCAAAAATGGTGTTTTTTTTTTCTTTTTTTAAATTTTTTTTAAATTTTCATAAAGTAACTGGTGGGTTAGCTATATAAGTGGGGTATCAAAGGAAAGCCCTATTTGTGCGTAGAAAAACAGTATATAATTTATAGGGGTGGAATAAAAGCCTAAGAGGGAAAACACTGTTGAAGAAAGACATAGTCAAAAAGGTCAGAATTGCTCCGGCCCTTAAGGGAAAACTACCTCAGATTTTCCCGGTCCTTAAGGGGTTAAAGCAATCGCGGCTCTGCTTCAGAGCCGCCTGATGATCTAAGACCAGATTTCCCTTCAGTCAGCTACAACGCTGACTTCGGGGTAGGGGGAGGGAGAGGGCAACTTTAGGAGTGATTATCTCTCAAACCATAAAGGTTTGAGAGATGACACTGGGGGCAATACATTTATTTTTAAAAGGACTTTACTATAGGGATTAGTAATACTTAAGTATTATTATCCCTTTAAAGCCATATTTAAATAATTGAGACTTTTTAATTGTCCCCTAAAATGCAGTGTTTTGATCCAGAATTAGTCCTGATTATTTCTGAATACGACCCCAAGTTTTATCCTAAGATTAAATATCAAAGGAAAGGTTTCTCCTTTAATAATTTGCACTGTGTACCTCCTGCACATCTAGTATGTAAATGAGAAACCAGAGCAGGTTAGCTGTTGCTCAGTCATAAAGTCTCGGCCGGTTAACTCAGAATGAGTTAACATCATTTCTGTAAAAATGCTAAGTACCGACTGTAAGTACTTTTTCCAGTAAAGCTATTAAAAAAAAAAAGTATATCTTCCTGTAATGTGGATTAAAACATCAGCAGGAGACAGGTGTTCCGTGTGTGTGTATCCTACTTCTCATTCTACACTCTATCTGATTAAATGTAAATAAGTTCAATATATAGGAAAATATACGAGTGTCCTTTGTTAGGTAATTAAAAAGTAAAAAACTATGAAACCTTCAGTAAATGTTCAGAAGACTTTCATTCTGGGGCAAACCAACTGGACAGGGAGGATGAATAAAATATCCCATTGATTTAAAATGGACTTTTAACCCCTTGTGTGCTAGAGAGAGTGTGATAGACATTTCTTCCATTCAAAGGGTCGGAATCCTCACTTAAATCAGTGGGAATGTAGTGGAATTTTATTTGGTCCCTTTAGAATAATTGGATAATCTAGAATAACTAAAGTCATTCTTAGGACATAAGCACCAATTTATTGTGGAAAAATGTAAAATTTGAGAAAATACCATTTTTTTTTACTGGTATTCTGTCTTCAGACAAATTGGCATGAATATTGGCAAGATTGTCAGTAATTCCTTTTTCATCTGCGCATCCACCCATTAAAAAAAACACATGCGCCACAAAAGTGGGCTCATAATTACATCTCGAGAGGTGTCATGTGTCCTCTTCAGATACTAAATATACTTGACTATTTAACCAAATAGTCCAGATGGCTACAGACTCACCCCTCACATGCATTTCCATTGTGAACCTCTATCTGCCCTAGACTATCAATTGTTACAGTTAAAGGGATAGTAATGTTTCATTATAAAAGCAGCTCTAATTAATTATCATAGTATTTGGACTTTGGAGAGTGTTATTTCAATACTGTCAGAGTTGTAGTTCAAGAGTAATTCAATGACAAAGTATCCCCTCCCACCCCTTTTACTGATGTAACACTGTTCAGCCAGATCAGAAGGGAGGTGCCCAGGTAGATTGCAGAGAGGGACAATCTTCAATTAAGATAAGGGAAAAACCTGAAAAGCTTGTCAAGGGGGGCAGGGCTTTCATTGTTCTCATAGGAAGAAGAATGTCCCCTTCTGTTATTTGTCTGGTCTTACAACCAGATTCACATCTGAGAAGAGGTGGCTTACACTAGGTAAAAGGGGCGGGAGGGGAAACTTTGCTTGTGAATATCTCTTAAACCATAAAGGTTTGAGAGATAAGACTTAAATCATTCTTCATGTTTTTTTAATGCCTACAAAATAAAATAAAGATAAAACGAAGTATTACTATCCCTTTAATGTATGTTCTTTATTCATATGTGATATGCACATTCTCAATCTTCAATAAAGCTCTTTTAAATAACCAAAAAATGCGCAAAACAAACACAATTCAGAAATGCGTTAGATTACATTTTTAAAGTACATTCAAATTAACGGATTGTTTTTAGTGCTGTTGGTTTGCATTATTCCAGTTTACTTTTCAACAGAAGGTCCTTAAAGTTAACTTTAGCATCACTTTTTTTAGACTGAATTCTCAAAAGCATAGTGTTGTTTTTACAAATGTTATGGTATATCACAATTTATTCAGAAAAAGGCAAAAAGAAGCATAAATTATGACCTTATGCACAAAAGAGTGATAATTCTGGACTGCACCAAAGTGGAGAAATGAAAAGACCAGGGAAAAAAAATTAAATAAAAAAAATATATATATTATGTGAGGTTGGTTGGAAGCACTCACTCTTCAGAATATGTATGCCCAGGTGCACAGTCCCCATAGCAAAATAACAGGTAAATAGAAAAAAGAGAGGCAGCACCAGTGGGACTTCTTAATGAAAAAATTATTTAATTGGCAAATCAGCAACAAAATTGGTCGAAGTTTCAGTCCTATTAACGGACCTTTCTCAAGATGTCTTTCTGTCACATTCTCTAGGAGAAGTTAGTCACTGACAAAGTTCTCCATAGAATGTAATAGAAACTGCTGAGTTACTTCCTGTCAGTTAGAACTTTGAGGAAGTAATCCCACTGTAATTCACTTCCTGGAAATTTGAACTGGTACAACATTTGAATGAAAAAACTGATAGCAATGAGAGTGCCCATATTTTAATTGGCATGAAAATCCCTATAGTATATAGGTTTTCATACAAAAATCTCACTGCTCCTTTAAAATACTTAATGGCTTCAATGGAGATTTTAACGTTTAGTAATGCGTTGGAGAAATCTTTGGCATACAAGGGGTTAAAGAATGTAATAGAAACTGTTACTTCCTGTCAGTTAGAACTTTGAGGAAGTAATCCCACTGTAATTCACTTCCTGGAAATTTGAACTGGTACAACATTTGAATGAAAAAACTGATAGCAATGAGAGTGCCCATATTTTAATTGGCATGAAAATCCCTATAGTATATAGGTTTTCATACAAAAATCTCACTGCTCCTTTAAAATACTTAATGGCTTCAATGGGGATTTTAACGTTTAGTAATGCGTTGGAGAAATCTTTGGCATACAAGGGGTTAAAGGGTCCATTTAAACCAATGGAAATGTTGGGAATATTTGGAATCAAACATGGAGTTTTTATTTAATATGATTTTGTCATGGGAGGCTGCTGGTCAGGAAGGGGTCTGACCATGAAAGAAAACAACATAAAAAAGTGGAACCCAAAGAGAAAGAAAACCAGCACACACACAATTAAAGGGATAGTAATGTTTCATAATAAAAGCAGCTCTAATTAATCATCATAATATTTGGACTTTGGAGAGTGTTATATCAATTCTGTCAGAGTTGTAGTACAAGAGTAATTCAATGATAAAGTATCCCCCTCCCACCCCTTTTACTGATGTCACACTGTTTATCCAGATCAGAAGGGAGGTGCCCAGGTAGACTACAGAGAGGGACAATCTTCAGTTAAGATAAGGGAAAAACCTGAAAAGCTTGTCAAGAGGGCAGGGATTTCATTGTTTTCATAGGAATAAGAGTGTCCCCTTCTGTTATCTGTCTGGTCTATGGACTGGATTCCACATCTGAGAAGAGATTGTTTACAGTAGGTAAAAGGGGCGGGAGGGGGAAACTTTGCTTGTGAATATCTCATAAACCATAAAGGTTTGAGAGATAAGACTTATATCATTCTTCTTGTTTTTTTAATGCCTACAAAATAAAATAAAGTTAAAACGAAGTATTACTATCCCTTTAAAGGGAATACCAATGTATTATATATATGCATACATGGAACATGAGTAGCAAAGCACAACAAAAACATTCAATGAAACAGAAAAGAGCAGGGCCTCTGGGGAACGGGGAACAGGGCCTCTGGGCAATGGGGAACAGGGCCTCTGGGGAACGGGGAACAGGGCCTCTGGGGAACGGGGAACAGGGCCTCTGGGCAATGGGGAACAGGGCCTCTGGGGAACGGGGAACAGGGCCTCTGTGCAATGGGGAACAGGGCCTCTGGGCAACGGGGAACAGGGCCTCTGGGGAATGGGGAACAGGGCCTCTGGGGAACGGGGAACAGGGCCTCTGTGCAATGGGGAACAGGGCCTCTGGGCAATGGGGAACAGGGCCTGTGGGGAATGGGGAACAGGGCCTCTGTGCAATGGGGAACAGGGCCTCTGGGCACCAGGGAACAAGGCCTCTGGGCAATGGGGAACAGGGCCTCTGGGGAACAGGGAACAAGGCCTCTGTGCAATGGGCAACAGGGCCTCTGGGCAAAGGGGAACAGGGCCTCTGGGCAACGGGGGTCTCTGGGCATCGGGGAAATAGTCAGCTCAGGAACTCAAGGGGTGCAGCCGGCTCTGGAACTCAGGGGGTGCAGCCGGCTCTGGAACTCAAGGGGTGCAGCCGGCTCTGGAACTCAGGGGGTGCAACCGGTTCTGGAACTCAGGGGGTGCAACTGGCTCTGGAACTCAGGGGATGCAATTGGTTCTGGAACTCAGGGGGTGCAGCCGGCTCTGGAACTCAGGGGGTGCAACTGACTCTGGAACTCAGGGGGTGCAACCGGTTCTGGAACTCAGGGGGTGCAACCGGTTCTGGAACTCAGGGGGTGCAACTGGCTCTGGAACTCAGGGGATGCAATTGGTTCTGGAACTCAGGGGATGCAACCGGCTCTGGAACTCAGGGGGTGCAGCCGGCTCTGGAACTCAGGGGGTGCAACCGGCTCTGGAACTCAAGGGGTGCAACAGCCTGCGCGGGAACTCAGGGGTGCAACAGCCTGCACAGGAACTCAGGGGTGCAACAGCCTGCATGGGAACTCAGGGGTGCAACAGCCAGCACGGGAACTAAAGGCCCAGACCCATAAGAAAAGAAACGGTACTAGAACTGATCTGAACTGATCAGTATAATAGGGCCCAGAGCAAGGAGAGAGACTGAACTAAATAGGGAGGAGGTGATTGCAAGGTGGGGCCAGCTGGGAACAGAATCAAGTCTCTGTAGTCTGAGTGCAGCAACCTGCAACAGCAACAAGGAAAGGTGGTGGCACTGTGAGGTACTGCACCAGACTGAGGAGAGAACAGAAACATGCCAGATTTATTTTGACATTGAGTTTGACCATGTCCAGTTTTAAGACTATTTCTTTAAAACTGTCTTTCAGGGTGTTAAATGTTAAAACAATGTTGTTATCTCATCGAAACTTTGTAATTTTAAAGGAGCAGTAAACATTTTTTTATGAAAAAATATGTAGTGTAGGGCTTTTTCTGTTGAGTAAAATAGGAGTACTCCCACTGCTGAGAGATGCACATTTCCAGAGTTATTAATGTTTAAAGCCATGCTTTTTTACATTAGTAGTGCCCTCTAGTGGTCAAATTCCAATTAGTTTTTCTGTCACATTCTGATGGAGAAGAGAGTCAGTGACAAACAGTTCTCCATAGAGTGTAATAGAAACTGCTGAGTCACTTCCTGTCAGTTAGAACTATCAGGAAGTCAACACAGTAAATGCACTTCCTGTCAGAACTATCAGGAAGTAAACACAGTAAATTCACTTCCTGGTTATTTGAACTGTTATAAAGTTTGAATAAAACAATGGACGACAGTGGAAGTTACCTTGCATTACTCAGCAGGAAAAACTCTAGAACATAGGTTTTCATAAAAAAGTTTACTGCTCCTATAAAGACTAAAAAAAAAATGATGTTAATTGCTCAGATTGCCCTATCTCCTTAAAACACATTTGGTGACTCTTAAATATCTTTCAGAATCATTTATATGTTGTGATAGCCATTTTTTATTTAGAAAACTAGTTTGGAGTTATAGATTATGCTAATTAAAGTGAAAGTTAACACCTTTGAAAACTTTGAAAGAGCTTTCAAAAGGGCCTATATTTCTTTTAGCTATTTTTATTTATAACCATAGTTTATGATATATTTAAAATAAAAAAAACAGAAGACAACCCTGCGCTACTTCATTTGGATTACTTAAATGTTACATTATTACTCACATACCGGAAAATCTCAGGTATAATACGTAGGTGCAAATTATACCCAAGATTTTAGGGGAAAACAAGAGTGCCTATGTATAATACACTCCCTTGTTTTTCCCATCTGTTCAGCAAAAATGTTAGCTTTCTTTGCTGCTGATTTCCTCACTCCAGCAAGCACAATCTGCTTTGCTAGGTTTGGACCCTTGTGTTGGAATTAACCCTTTAATAACAAGAGGAGTGTGTAACAGATTGCTTTAAAATGCTTTACATACTCCTAGGGTGCTTAAAGGGATAGTAATACTTCATTTTATCTTTATTTTATTTTGTAGGCATTAAAAAAACATGAAGAACGATATAAGTCTTATCTCTCAAACCTTTATGATTTGAGAGATATTCACAAGCAAAGTTTCCCCTCCCGCCCCTTTTACCTAGTGTAAGTCATCTCTTCTCAGATGTGGAATGCAGTCCATAGACCAGACAGATAACAGCAGGGAACAATCTTCTTCCTATGAGAACAATGAAAGCCCTGCCCCCCTTGACAAGTTTTTCAGGATTTTCCCTTATCTTAATTGAAAATTGTCCCTCTCTGCAATCTATCTGGGCACCTCCCTTCTGCTCTGGCTGAGCAGTGTTACATCAGTAAAAGGGGCGGGAGGGGGATACTTTGTCATTGAATTACTCTTAAACTACAACTCTGACAGAATTGAAATAACACTCTCCAAAGTCCAACTACTATGATGATTAATTAGAGCTGTTTTTATTATGAAACATTACTATCCCTTTAAGTGGTTAAACAGACACACACTGATATAATTAAGAGCGGTATCCTTGTCAAACAATGTTACTTTCACTACCTATAAATATACATTGTTTCTATTTCCTTCTCGTAAGGTGAGAGAACATACATTGTAAACCTCAGAAACATCTGAATTCATTTGCAAGGATTCTGTCAAATGCCATTAAGCTTAATGACTAATTAAGACTAACACATCTGCAGTTTATCATTGTTTGTTTTTCTCAGTGTCACGATGATATATGTCGATATATATCCATTTTTGTGTCTCTCTACTTGCATTTTGCATTTGACGATTGAAGTGCAATTTACTAACTCCTTGTCTGATAGAGATGTTACAGGTGCATTGTAAAGCAACTCACTGATGATGTCTCTAACCCCAAGGGGTTAAAGAAGAACTTTCACCTCTAATGCACTGTCTCATATGACTAAGCTAGTAAAATTGTGTGTGGATTGGCCTTTTTTACAACATACCGTAAAATCCCAGGTATAATACGTGCCTGTGTATAATACGCAGGTGTATATTATGCCCAAGATTTTAGGGGAAAACAAGAGAGCCTATGTATAATCCGCACCCTTGTTTTCCCCTCTTAAAGGGATAGTAATACTTCGTTTTATTTTTATTTTATTTTGTAGACATTAAAAAAACATGAAGAACAATATAAGTATTATCTCTCAAACCTTTATGGTTTGAGAGATATTCACAAGCAAAGTTTCCCCCTCCCCTGTTCCGCCAGATCAGAAGGGAGGTGCCCAGGTAGACTGCAGAGAGGGACAATCTTCAATTAAGATAAGGGAAAAAGCTGAAAAACTTGTCAAGGGGGGCAGGGCTTTCATTGTTCTCATAGGAAGAAGATTGTCCCCTGCTGTTATCTGTCTGGTCTATGGACTGCATTCCACATCTGAGAAGAGCTGGCTTACACTAGGTAAAAAGGGCAGGAGGGGAAACTTTGCTTGTGAATATCTCTCAAACCATAAAGGTTTGAGAGATAAGACTTATATCGTTCTTCATGTTTTTTTAATGCCTACAAAATAAAATAAAGATAAAACGAAGTATTACTATCCCTTTAAGAAAAAAAAATTAAGCCTGCTAGATCCCTTCTCTTCCGCTCCCGGTGCTATCCGCTGCTAAAATACCATTTACTTACTTAAAAGTTCAAGTCCCTGCATTTTCCCCATTAGCAGGCAACATATAACCCATGTCAATATTCCCTGCAGGCGGCATGCTTCCATTCGCTGCCCGCTTCCTTCCAGCTATGGTATTGCCCTGTGAGGACCTTCAGATCCTCACAGGGCATTACCATTGGCTGGAGCCGGTATGTCCTGAAGGAAGTGGGCGGTGAATGGAAGCATTCCTTCCAGCTATCGTATTGCCCTGTGAGGACCTTCAGATCCTCACAGGGCATTACCATTGGCTGGAGCCGGTAGGTCCTGAAGGAAGCGGGTGTCGAATGGAAGCATGCCGCCCGCAGGGAATATTGACATTGGTTATATGTTGCCTGCTAATGGGGAAAATGCGGGGACTTGAATTTTGAAGTAAGTAAATGGTATTTTAGCAGCAAATAGCACCGGGAGCGGGAGGGAAGGGATCTAGCAGGCTTAATTTTTTTTTTAATAAAAAAATCTCTCGTGTATAATATGCACCCCCCACTTTACATAAGGAGAAGCGGGGTAAAATTGTGCGTATTATACCCAAGATTTTACGGTACATACTGTAGCACAGTGGTTCTCAATCTTTTTTTTTTTTGGTCGGGGCACCCCTAACACATTATCTAGAACATTCGGGTCACCCCTAACATAATGAAGGGTGCAGTACAATACATAAATATACAATTATTATTAGGTCTTACAATCATAATAACAAAACTAAACTTATTGTGCTTAACAATTTCTATACATTTTTATTTAAAAGTCCATTTTTGTTAGTCTTTGTAGAAAACATTTGGTACCCTAAGTTAATATCCATGGCACACCAAAGTGCCACGGCACCCTGGTTGAGAATCACTGCTTTAGTAGATAATCTCTATAAAATGTAGACTTGATGTGGGCACTTCCACATTCTGCTGCGCAGGGTAACGTCGGCACAGTAGTACAGGACTTCCCACTCCTCAAAGTCTCCTCCCAGCTCTCCCAGTAAGTGCGTTCACACTTCCCTTTGTATTGATGTACATTGTAAAAGCAAGTTCTGTTTGTCATTATACTGACATTATAGTGCATGACGGTTAGAAGTGCAGGTCATGGAGGGGAAGAAAATTATATATATTAATTGAATGTCACTCTATTTTGCAACCTTTAAGGCTGCTATAACAGAATTTTGCTCTTTTGATTGAAGGCATACAGAGTAAAATTCAAAACTCTGGTGCTAACTTATAGAGCCCTCACTAACACTGCACCCCCCTGTATTTCATCTCTCATTTCCAAATATACTCCCGCCCGCCATCTTCGCTCTGCACATGACCTTCTGCTCTCCACAGCTCTTATCACATCCTCCCACTCCCGCCTACAGGACTTCTCCCACTTCCACCTACAGGACTTCTCACACTCCCACCTACAGGACTTCTCACACTCCCGCCTACAGGACTTCTCCCGTGCTGCACCTGAGCCGTGGAATTCCCTCCCCCGCCCCATCAGACTCTCCCCCAGCCTTCAAATCTTCAGACGCTCCCTGAAGACTCACCTCTTCAGGGAGGCCTATCAACTGCTTCCATAAACATCATCACCAAGATTCACCCCTTGCACGGACTGCTGCACTCAATGGCACTTCTCACTCCCACCCACTGACTGGCAGTTCATGTGGCAGGAGGCACTAAAATGCAATAGCACTTACTCCTTCTGTATCACACCTACCTTCCTCTAGACTGTAAGCTCTCACGAGCATGGCCCTCTGATCCTTCTGTTCTCAACATCTGATTGTACTATTTAATACCATTGTATGTCTATTCCCAATTGTACAGCGCTGCGGAATTAGTTGGCGCTATATAAATAAAGAATAATAATAATAATAAGAGACATTCCTATATCAATGTGTTGACAGTGGCGATATTCTTAACTCACCTTATTGTTGGTCGCCCAATAGATGGCAACATTTCAATAGTGAACCGATGTCTCCACCCTTTTGCTGACTGCGACCTTCCTTAGTGGGTCATGAGGATTACAGACCAGAAGGAACTCTGAGTGAAAATAGTCGGTTGCACAGTCTAGGTAGCAGGCACATGCGCACATAGACACCAAGGGGGGCTTGAGCACCTGCCCTTTTTGTCCAAAGTGCCCTTGTGCCCTTTTTACAAAAAAAAAAAAATTATTATGAGAAGTGCCCTTTTTTTCATTTGAGCCCCTGTCCCCCAAAATGTCTGTGCACGTCCCTGCTAGGTAGGATACTAAGTTTATGCTGTACCACTGGCCATTGAATGGTTCCTTTAGCAAATACTGGAGATGAAATTAGTAGGCTGTGCTAAAAAGTTCTCTAAAGTTTCCATCTGTAATTATAATTATTTTTCAAAGGCTAACAAATGCATTATAAGAATAGAAAAGAAAAGACAGCACAACAAACACCTCTAGGCATAGTAATCAAATGGTACAGAAATAATTTGTCTTCCTATTACCTCTTGTATTGTACTCACATGAACCAGAAGCTTCAGCTGCCTCCTTGAGATATACAATTTTAAAGATGCCTTATGGCCAAAATATAAACAAACTGTCTCCACATATGATCACACTGTCTACAGACAATTGTGAAATACCTGCACAATGCAAACCAAACTAGTCAAAGCTCAGTTCTTTAGCGACTCCAGATATCTGCGATCAGGGAAACTTTTTTTGCCTTGTGATTTTTGCTGCCTTTTGGACCCGAGAAAATGTATTAATTTGTACAACTCTGACACAGCCATCTCAGAAAAATAACTGGGGCATGGGATATGCCACCAGGGTGCAACACATAACAGCAGTCCTTTTACACCTCTGGGTTTCTAAAAACTAACTGGTCAACATTAGTGTTGAGCGAGCATGCTCGGCCGATGCTCGGATCGGCTCGAGCATCGCTCTGCTCGGCACATGGCGGTACTCGTACGAGTACCGCATGTGCTCGCCCGCCATGTTCGGGTCTCCTCCCCGCACGTTTTGCGGCTGCTGCGCAGCCAATAAACGTGCAGGGAGGCTCTGACATCGGTGTAATGCCAGCAGCCATGTTGGCTGCTGGCATTACACTGATTGGTTGGCCAGAACCCGTGGTCGGGTGCTGTATAGCACCTGACCAGCGAGTTCGGCTCAGTCTTAGCCAGGGAGAGATGAGGATAGGAAGGGAAAGTCAGTGTAGGGAGAAAAAAGCAAAATTGTGAAAAAAAAAAGAACCAAAAGTCCTTTTTAGGACTACTGTGTGTGGGGGCAGCAGGTTATTTTGTGTGGGGGGAAAAAAACAAAAACAAAAAAATTTCATATATTCTGTTTAGTGTGCAAAGTTGCAGATTAGAGCACATTCTGTTTAGTGTGCAAAGTTGCAGATTAGAGCACATTCTGTTTAGTGTGCAAAGTTGCAGATTAGAGCACATTCTGTTTAGTGTGCAAAGTTGCAGATTAGAGCACATTCTGTTTAGTGTGCAAAGTTGCAGATTAGAGCACATTCTGTTAAGTCTTCAAACTAAAATATCAAAGTCACATATTCCATTCAGTGTGCGTCGCCGCAGTTTAGCAGCACATTCTGTGTACTGTGCAGAGTTGCAGAATAGGAAGAAATACTGTTAAGTCTTCAAACTAAAATATCAAAGTCACATATTTCATTCAGTGTGCTTCGCCGCAGTGTAGCAGCACATTCTGTGGACTGTGCAGAGTTGCAGAATAGGAAGAAATACTGTTAAGTCTTCAAACTAAAATATCAAAGTCACATATTCCATTCAGTGTGCTTCGCCGCAGTTTAGCAGCACATTCTGTGTACTGTGCAGAGTTGCAGAATAGGAAGAAATACTGTTAAGTCTTCAAACTAAAATATCAAAGTCACATATTCCATTCAGTGTGCGTCACCGCAGTTTAGCAGCACATTCTGTGTACTGTGCACAGTTGCAGAATAGGAAGAAATACTGTTAAGTCTTCAAACTAAAATATCAAAGTCACATATTCCATTCAGTGTGCGTCACCGCAGTTTAGCAGCCTATTCTGTGTACTCTGCACAGTTGCAGAATAGGAAGAAATACTGTTAAGTTTTCAAACTCAAATATTAAAGTCACATATTCCATTCAGTGTGTGTCACCGCAGTTTAGCAGCCTATTCTGTGTACTCTGCACAGTTGCAGAATAGGAAGAAATACTGTTAAGTTTTCAAACTCAAATATTAAAGTCACATATTCCATTCAGTGTGTGTCACCGCAGTTTAGCAGCCTATTCTGTGTACTCTGCACAGTTGCAGAATAGGAAGAAATACTGTTAAGTTTTCAAACTCAAATATTAAAGTCACATATTCCATTCAGTGTGCGTCACCGCAGTTTAGCAGCCTATTCTGTGTACTCTGCACAGTTGCAGAATAGGAAGAAATACTGTTAAGTTTTCAAACTCAAATATTAAAGTCACATATTCCATTCAGTGTGTGTCACCGCAGTTTAGCATCCTATTCTGTGTACTCTGCACAGTTGCAGAATAGGAAGAAATACTGTTAAGTTTTCAAACTCAAATATTAAAGTCACATATTCCATTCAGTGTGCGTCACCGCAGTTTAGCAGCCTATTCTGTGTACTCTGCACAGTTGCAGAATAGGAAGAAATACTGTTAAGTTTTCAAACTAAAATATCAAAGTCACATATTTCATTCAGTGTGCTTCGCCGCAGTTTAGCAGCACATTCTGTGTACTGTGCAGAGTTGCAGAATAGGAAGAAATACTGTTAAGTCTTCAAACTAAAATATCAAAGTCACATATTCCATTCAGTGTGCGTCACCGCAGTTTAGCAGCACATTCTGTGTACTGTGCACAGTTGCAGAATAGGAAGAAATACTGTTAAGTCTTCAAACTAAAATATCAAAGTCACATATTCCATTCAGTGTGCGTCACCGCAGTTTAGCAGCCTATTCTGTGTACTCTGCACAGTTGCAGAATAGGAAGAAATACTGTTAAGTTTTCAAACTCAAATATTAAAGTCACATATTCCATTCAGTGTGTGTCACCGCAGTTTAGCAGCCTATTCTGTGTACTCTGCACAGTTGCAGAATAGGAAGAAATACTGTTAAGTTTTCAAACTCAAATATTAAAGTCACATATTCCATTCAGTGTGTGTCACCGCCGTTTAGCAGCCTATTCTGTGTACTCTGCACAGTTGCAGAATAGGAAGAAATACTGTTAAGTTTTCAAACTCAAATATTAAAGTCACATATTCCGTGTAAGATGAAGAAGGCGGGTAAAAAGGGACGGGGAAGTGGACGTGATCCTGATAGTTCAGGGCGCGGGTCAGGACGCGGAGAAACTGTGCCTGGTGCCAGAGCACAAGAAAGAAAGACATCCACCATACCTAGCTTCATGTCTAATTTTACAGGGCGTCGCAGGACATCACTCTCGAGGTCCGACCACTGCGAACAGGTGGTCGGTTGGATGTCAGCTGATACTGCTTCCAGTCGGTTAAGCACCACCCTTTCTTCCACCAAGTCCACTCTCAGTAGCCAAGAGTCTGGTCAACATAATCCTCACTCTGATCATCCTTCCTCCCACCATACACGGTCTGGTCAAAGAAGTGATCCCACACTGGGATATAGTGAGGAGCTCGTCTCATCACCAATCCTTCATTTGACCCTCTCTCCAAGCACGCTTGCAGAGGAACATGACATCTTGTGCCCTGATTCACAACCTCTAGAGGGTACCCAATCACAAGAAGATGACAGATGTGAACGGCATTTAAGGTCAAAGGAAGTAGTGGATGATGATGATGATGATGAGACACAGTTGCCATTAAATCAACCACTATTACTGTCTCAAGACCTTGTTGAGGAGAATGTTATACAGTTGTCAATGACTGAGTATGTGGTGGGATCAAGACATGGGGAGGATGATCAGAGTGAGGAAGTGGAGGAGGACTTGGTGGACGATGAGGTGACTGACCCCACCTGGGAAGGTGTAGAGCCGAGCGATGACAGCAGTCCTGAGGGTGAGCCATCTGCAGCACCGCAACAGGCTGGAAGAGGCAGTGGTGTGGCTACAGAAAGAAGGCGGACCGCACCAAACCGGCCCGCAAATGTTCCACGGAGCACCCCCTTGCGTAAATCTCCCTTGCCAAAGGGTAGGTGTTCCGCGGTATGGCGTTTTTTTAAGGAAAGTGCGGACGACAAAAGAATTGTAGTTTGCAACCTGTGCCACACCAGAATGAGCCGAGGCATGAACACTAGAAACCTCACCACCACCAGCATGATCCGACACATGGCATCCAAGCAACGTAGTAAGTGGGAGGAACGCCTGGATCGCCCATCTGTGTCTGCAGGCCACACCACTGCCTCCTCTTTCCCTGTTTTCGGTGCCGGCCAATCGCCTGTCGAAGGCGCAGGCCCGCATACCTCCCGCCCTGCACCTGTACCATCTGAAGCACCATCAGCGACCACATCCACTTCCCTGTCCCAGCACAGCGTCCAAATTTCGTTACCCCAGGCATTTGAGCGCAAGCGAAAATACCCAGCCACCCACCCACAGGCCATAGCACTAACCTCACACCTTTCCAAATTACTGGCCATCGAAATGCTGCCATTTAGGCTTGTGGACACTGAGTCCTTCCGCAGCCTGATGGCAGCAGCTGTCCCTCGGTACGCGGTCCCCAGCCGCCACTACTTTTCCCGGTGTGCCATCCCCACATTACACCACCATGTGTCCCGTAACATCACCCGTGCCCCGACCAACGCAGTTACTGGGAAGGTCCACTTAACGACTGACACATGGACAAGTGCTTGTGGCCAGGGACGCTACATTTCCCTGACGGCACACTGGGTGAATGTCGTGGAGGCTGGGAGCGACTCGGACCCTGGGATGGCACGGGTGCTACCCACGCCGAGGATTGCGGGCCCTACCTCCATCAGGGTTTCCGCCAGCACCTACGTTATTGGCTCCTCCTCCTCCGTTTCCACCTCCGAATTCTCTACACGCAGCGCCACTCCCCCATCAGCCAGTAGCTGGAAGCAGTGTAGCACTGCAGTGGGGAAGCGTCAACAGGCCGTGCTGAAGCTGATCTGCCTTGGGGACAAACAGCACACGGCCTCAGAGCTGTTGCAGGGGATTAGTCACCAGACCGAGCAGTGGCTCTCGCCACTCAACCTGCAACCAGGCATGGTTGTGTGTGATAATGGGCGTAACTTGGTGGCGGCTTTGGAGCTCGGCAAGCTCACACACGTACCATGCCTTGCGCATGTATTTAATTTAGTGGTTCAGCGATTTCTAAAAACCTACCCCAATGTGCATGATCTCTTGACCAAGGTGCGCCGCGTGTGTGCACATTTCCGTAAGTCATCTACAGCTTCGGCCGGCCTTTTGAAGCTGCAGCAGCGCTTACAATTGCCAGCTCACCGGCTGCTGTGTGACGTGAGCACGCGCTGGAACTCCACCTTCCACATGTTGGCCCGGCTTTGTGAGCAGCAGAGGGCAGTAGTGGAGTACCAGCTGTTACACGGTCGTCGCCTCTCCGTTCAACTTCCTGTAATCAGAAGTGAGGAGTGGGAATGGATGTCAGACCTCTGTGAGGTTTTACGCAATTTTGAGGAATCGACACAGATGGTGAGCGGCGATAACGCTATTATCAGTGTAACCATCCCACTTCTGTGTCTACTGAAACGCTCGCTGCTCACAATTAAAACCGACGCTTTGCATGTGGAAGAGGTGGAAATGGGGGAGGAAGAGCTTACACAAGGTGATAGCCAGAGCACCCTCACTTCGTCTTCTCAGCGACAATTGGAGGAGGCGGAGGAGGAGGAGGAGGAAGACACGGTTGCCTCCGCTACAGAGGGTAGCCATGGAACTTTAGTTCCATCTCTTCAGCGTGGGTGGGCAGAAGAGGAGGAAGAGGATGAGGAGATTGAGAGTCATCCTCCTGGTGAGGACAGCGAAATCTTGACTGTTGGTACTCTGGCACACATGGCTGACTTTATGTTAGGCTGCCTTTCCCGTGACCCACGCGTTGTACGCATTTTAGACAACACGGATTACTGGGTGTTCACCCTTCTGGACCCCCGCTACAAAGAGAATTTCTCATCTCTCATTCCTCCGGTGGAGAGGACAAGCAAAATGGTGCAATACCAGAAGGTTCTTGTTGAAAAATTGCTCCAAAATTTTCCATCTGACAACGCTGGCGGCAGAGTACGTGCTACCTTGGCCAACCGAGAAGGGGAGAAAAGGGGAGCACACAGCAGTTCCGACAAAGGCAGGGCAACACTCTCCAAGGCGTGGGACACCTTCATGACACCCCGCCAGCACCCTCACCCTGATGCGCAGCCTAGTGTCACAAGGAGGGAAAAGTTTTGGAAGATGGTGAAGGAGTACGTAGCAGACCGTGTCAGCGTCCTCAATGATCCCTCTGTGCCTTACAACTACTGGGTGTCCAAGCTGGACACGTGGTATGAACTGGCACTCTACGCCTTGGAGGTGCTGGCCTGCCCTGCCGCCAGCGTTCTGTCTGAGCGGGTATTTAGTGCTGCTGGTGGCATCATAACAGATAAGCGTATCCGCCTTTCCACCGACAATGCTGATAGGTTGACACTTATAAAAATGAACAAGGCCTGGATTTCCCCTGACTTCTCCACTCCACTGGAGGAAAGCCCCGGGGGAACATAAACTCACTTTATATATGTTATTTACAATGATGGGAATACTCTGTATTCCCATTCACCCCTTCCACCCAAAAAACGGGTATATGGTTGACTCTTAATCTTCTCATCCTCCTCCTCCTCTTCCATATGCCCTGTGCTATAATTTTTATATAGGGCCAGCTCACCAGCGAGCCCTGTGATATAATTTTTATATAGGGCCAGCTCACCAGCGGGCCCTGTTTGACAATTTTTATATAGGTCAGCTCACCAGCGGGCCTTCTCATATAATGTTTTATTGGGTCAGCTCTCTAGCGGGCCCTCTCATATAATGTTTTATAGCGTCAGCTCACTAGCGGGCCTTCGCATATAATGTTTAGGATGGTCAGCTCCGCAGCAGACCCTCACCCATAATGTTTTAGATGGTCAGCTCAGCGCACGTTTCCCTCTTAATCATGGCCCCAGTTCAGAAAAATCGAGGAAATTTTTGGGAGAATTTGCCTTTGCGCACGTTTCCCTCTTAATCATGGCCTCAGTTCAATAAAATCAAGGAAATTTTTGGGAGAATTTGCCTCTGCGCACGTTTCCCTCTTAATCATGGCCTCACTTCAGAAAATCAAGGAAATTTTTGGGATAATTTGCCTCTGCGCACGTTTCCCTCTTAATCATGGCCTCACTTCAGAAAATCGAGGAAATTTTTGGGAGAATTTGCAGATGATATACAAGTAAATATACAGCAAATATTGTTTGGTAACAATTTTTCGCCTAAAGTCGTTTTTATTTTCCTTTTTGTGTGTTTTACGGTCAGTCTGTAAAAATGGCGTACTACGGGCGAAACATCGTTCCCAGCAGCGATGTTGGAGTCCAAGATGCATCCAGACATCCTCCCTATGCTGTCCCTGAACCATTTCTGTGGTGTTTCCATCATTTTCTGCCCTTTTCCTATGGACCAGACACCCTCCCCTCATCAGAGCAGGGGGTGCCTGGTGTAATGCTCGAGTCCTCCCATTGACTTCAATGGGGCTCGGGTGCTCGGCCGAGCACTCGAGCCTCCGGGGGCGCTCGGTCAGAGCACCCGAACACCCGAGCATTGGGGTGCTCGCTCATCACTAGTCGACATGTCAAATGCCAACATTTTGGCAGATTTACATTCCACAGACATACTTTGGCATGATTTTTGTGCATTTTTTTACCTTTGCTTTGTAATCTTGATTATGGCTCTGGTTTCTCCTAAATGGTATATCTTTTAGATACCTATTGTGTCCACTATCATCCTCACAGCACTTGCCATTGTATGCCTGGTCATGAGCATCAGCATCAATACGGAGCAGGTTCTGCAACCTAATCAACAAAGTACCAAATGGAAGTATATTTCAAAGGAATAAAAATGTTAGGACAAGAGGCCATAGTCTAAAACTAGAGGGACACAGGTTTAGATGTAATGTAAGAAAGTTTTACTTCACTGAGAGGGTAGTAGATAAGCAGAATAGCCTACCAGCAGAAGTGGTAGAGGTTAATACAGTGACGGAATGTAAGCATGCATGGAATAGGCATAAGGCTGTCCTGAACATAGGACAAGACCAAGGACCAGGTAAGGTTTGAGGTCTTTATAGAAGGAAATTGGGCAGACTAGATGGGCCGAATGGTTCTTATCTGCTGTCAAATTCTATGTTTGTATGTTTCTAATGACAGGCTGACTTGTGCACTGGGCTCTTGTACAGGAAGCAAACTGAGCAGTTGCCCTTTGCAAATAAAACAGTGCACTATGCATGAAAAGTGCAATATCAGAATCTCGTTCGCATCAAAAGGGTGAGATTCTGATATTGCAGGCATAAGCGTCGCACATTTTAATATCAATCCAGTACCTTGAAAACAAGGAGTCTTTTTTGTGTCCGTGCATTTCATGTTGCAGCTCTCTCACACACACAGCACGTGTAGGAATCACACATACAACCACTGTTAGTGCTTACATCCATGTATGTTAACCCTTTGAGCTTGAGGGGCGTACTCTTGCTACAGAACCACACTCTCACTGTGTGATTCCTACACGAGCTGTGTGTAAGAGGTGCAAGATGAAATGTATGTACCCGAAATGGCTTCTAGTTTCATTGGTATTGGATTGGTATTAAAATGTGCAACGCTTAAGCCCGCTATATCAGAACCTCACCCTTTGATGCGGGTGAGATTCTGATATTGCACTTTTTCATGCCAGTGACTTGTTTAACGCACCGTTTTCTTTGTCGCCAATAGTGGGAGGCATTTTGATAGTGAAGCCAGACTTTAATGCCCAGCACAGATGGTATGTATACCCTGAGCATGCAGCCTGGAAGGTCTATGGCCGAGATCTGCATATTCCAGGGTTATTTTCCAGCGAAGAAGGTCAGAAAGGCTGATAGGAGTTGATCCGGATCAGCTCAGTGAAACCCAGAATTTTGTTTTTTTTAACCAAGTCTGGTCCCATAGGAGCAGACTTAGTAAACTTGGATGTTTGCCCTTTAAGCACCAGAAGAGTGTGCAGTGAATTGTGAAGCAATGCATTCCACACCGCTCTGGCCTTTAATGGGTTAAATAAAAAGCAACATCAACACTAAAAACCCTATATCCAATTTTTAAAGGGATAGTAACGTTTCATAATAAAAGCGGCTCTAATTAATCATCATAGTATTTGGACTTTGGAGAGTGTTATATCAATTCTGTCAGAGTTGTAGTACAAGAGTAATTCAATGACAAAGTATCCCCCTCCCACCCCTTTTACTGATGTA
Organism: Rhinophrynus dorsalis; assembly: GCA_037306005.1. Taxonomy (NCBI): domain Eukaryota; kingdom Metazoa; phylum Chordata; class Amphibia; order Anura; family Rhinophrynidae; genus Rhinophrynus; species Rhinophrynus dorsalis. Next base: position 18,458,413 of record CM074723.1, read on the forward strand.
ACACTGCTCAGCCAGATCAGAAGGGAGGTGCCCAGTTAGACTGCAGAGAGGGACAATCTTCAATTAAGATAAGAGAAAAAGCTGAAAACTTGTAAAGGGGGGCAGGGCTTTCATTGTTCTCATAGGAAGAAGATTGTCCCCTGCTGTTATCTGTCTGGTCTATGGACTGGATTCCACATCTGAGAAGAGATGGCTTACACTAGGTAAAAGGGGCGGGAGGGGAAACTTTGCTTGTGAATATCTCTCAAACCATAAAGGTCTGAGAGATAAGACTTATATCATTCTTCATGTTTTTTTAATGCCTACAAAATAAAATAAAGATAAAATGAAGTATTACTATCCCTTTAAGAAAAAAAAAAATTAAGCCTTCCAGACTTATATTGTTTATCATGTTTTTTAATGCCTACAAAATAAAATAAAGTTAAAACGAAGTATTACTATCCCTTTAATCTTTCTTCTCTGAGAAATAATTATGATGGTTATTTGTCCTGAACAACGTTTCCTGTGATGAAGAGAATGGACAAGATTTGACTGGGTCAAGAAATTCAACACAATGAAATGAGAACATCACAAGTTCTAATCTTCTCTTGTAATTCCATCTTAGTGTTATTAGAAAGGTTGCTAAATGTGCACCACTCTGCACTACAGAAATGCTACAAAAATCACATGATATTAGGGCTTCAGTGACTGATTTAGAGTATTTTAAACTGGATCTAACAACATAAATTAATTCAACAGAGAATCAAAAAATGCCATATGTTCAAGCTGGTAACTCTCCGGATTTGTCCCAGAGACTCAGATTTTGGCTTCTAATTACCGGGTCTCTGGGGCAGAGGCTGATGTCCGGATGTGGTGAGTTTCTACTGAAACTCTGCCCACTTATGCTCTTTCCCACTCTGTTCCTCCCACTCCTTGCCACTTGTCTTCCTTCCCCAGCCTATTTTTACCACTTTTTTCATGCCAGCTAAGCCCTGCCTCCGATCCTGATTTAGCCCCACCCCTTTTTAATGCAAATTGCACCATTTTTCTCCCCCAGCAGCACCACAGGACACTCATCAAAGTCCCCAGGTATACATATGGTGTGCTAGATTTAGAGAAATTAACCTTTATTTCTTGTGTGGCACTGTATGCCAATTAGCTTCTGTGTTTGGCTACTATTACCACACATTGTGCTATCAATTAACCCTTGCAATGCGTTGGATACCTCAGTCTGGTACTCAACGGGTTAATAATCTAGGCAGAACCCCAAAACTGGGGGATTTCTAATAAAATGGCTAGTCTTGAAAAAAATGAATTAGCATAATGTGCAGGGAATTAGCATAACGTGCCTCACTGAGCCAGCAAAACGTAAAGGTTAATTTCTCAAAAACAATTTATTTTAATGGCTAGTAAAACACGCAGGCAAATTTTAACATCCTGTAAAACAAACTACACTTGTCTTAGGTTGACAGGTCCACTCAATTAAAAGGAAAACAATTTAAACCTTGCTCATTTTCTTATGGTCAGATCCTGATTAATGTGCCAGATAACAGCAGGATAATATAAATAGTGTCATTATGGCAGCAAGATCACACTGCCTTAGTTATAGTTCAAAAGGCTGTTCTATGTGATAGAGGTCCAGTGGTGTCTGTGAAGTCCTGATCGTCCTTATCATTCACCTAAAAATATAAAGTAAAATAATAATAATAAAATAAAACAGCTAAAAAAAGCAACTAATTATATACACACTCACACACGTGTCCTGCTTTGACTGTGGCCAGGTCACTATAAGGGAATGGCTGTTATATATAAAGTTCCTCTTTACATTTTTCCCTATGGTCTGATTGGCTGGGAGGTGGGGTTATGCCTGGAAAATGATCCCTGTGGTAACCTCACCTCCCAGATGATCACTAATGAAGAGCAGGAGTCGCATAGGTGTAATACTTGATCATTTGCCTCTTCCCTGATTAGACTGATGAAGGGGTCACATTTTGTGCAAGTATGACCATCTCTTGATTCCCATACCTGGGAACTCTCCGGATTTGCCCCGGAGACTCCGGTTCTGACAGAGCTTTACCGGGTCTCCGGGGCAGAGGCTGATTCCTCCGGATGTGGAGAGTTTCTATTGAAACTCTGCCACATCTGCTTTTTCTCCCATTGTGCCTCCGTCCCCAGCCTTCTGTGTGACAAGTTTAACCCTCTGAGTGCCAGAGTGGTAAGGAATGCATTGCTTTGCAATGCATTCCGTACCACTCTGGCACTCAAAGGGTTAAGTCCCCCCACACTCGCGGCAAGCCCCACCCCTTTTTGACGCGATTAGCGTCATTTTTGTCACCCACTGCTGAACAGAGGACTACCCTCCGGGTAGCGCTCAACTGAAAGTTCCCAGGTATGTTGATTCCTGAATGCCTGAAAGGTGAGCTTATGCTCTGCATAACTTCTCCTCCAGCCAATCAGAGCTTGGGAAGAATGTAAACAAGGATAACTTCTCCTAGCCAATCAGAGCTTGGGAAGAATGTAAACATGGATAACTTCTCCCAGCCAATCAGAGGGACTGACTATATAAACACCTGTCCTTGTTTTTTTTCTCCTAGTGTTCTGATAGAATTCCTGACAGGAGAGGGGGTTGCTTTTTTATTATGTTTTTTAATTACTTTTAGCAGCTAAGAGTGCAATAGTGAGATTTTAGGGATTTGTTTGATTTCTTTAGGTGTGAATGATGTGGATATGAGCATCATGGGGGTGGGGGGTTGGGGGTGGAAGTGATCTCGTGGAGTGGGACTCCATACACATTTTTTAGCACATTTCTAAACTTAAAATTTAAATATGGTGATTTGTTCTCATATTATGTTTTAACGTCTCTATTGCCACTACAGCTAATTTTTTCCACAATGGTTAGCACTGCTTGTGGGTGAGGGGTTTGTGATGGTGGGCTATTACTTTTACTAATCATGGTTAACCCTTTGTTGCTAGAGATTTCTTTGTCCTGGCAATGGCGGGCTTAACTATTTGTCCTGGTCTGGAAAAACGACCTGAAATTAGTGCAACCAAGTGTTGGTCATTGAGTTTTGTCCAAAATAGATAAGTGCATTATTATATGCTTTTATATTGTATATTTTTTTATATGCAATTTTATTGTATTTTATACATGAACTTTTTAATTATTGCATTTAACCCTTTAGGGTATCCTTTATTTTATTTCTTGGTGTATACCTCTAGCACACAGATTTTTATAATACTTTTTATTTACAATAAACGTTGTTTTTTGTTTTTGTTTTTTAAATAGCCAATGCTGTATATTATTTGTTGTTATATGCCTTAACCCTTAGTATACTGCATGATTTATTATACACCTGCAGCTCAGGGCAGTTACTTGGGAGAGTCAGCACCAAGCGTCATGCTCCCATACGACATTTGGTCTCAGTCCATTATAGTCAGATTATAATAATAATTTATGATGAATATATATATATATACATCAGCTGATCAACACAAGTCAATACATGCCTTAATCAATCATTCTCCTCAGGACTTCAAGATCTTGAGGCACCTTGATGGGGTTGGCAAGCTTAACATTCTTTGGCCAAATTATGGACTAAAGCCTCATAATTTTTAACAGTTATTATATATGCCTAAGTCAGGGCACACATATATACACAGTTATTATACACGCTTAAGTCAGTGCACACATTTGCATACTGGTATGGAAGAGCGCAGGTTTGTTCTTTGTTTTGCAGGTTCTTAAAGGGATAGTAATGTTTCATAATAAAAGCAGCTCTAATTAATCATCGTTGTTAGAGTTGTAGTTCAAGAGTAATTCAATGACTAAGTATCCCCCTCCCGCCCCTTTTACTGATGTAACACTGCTCAGCCAGATCAGAAGGGAGGTGCCCAGGTAGATTGCAGAGAGGGACAATCTTCAATTAAGATAAGGGAAAAACCTGAAAAACTTGTCAAGGTGGGCAGGGCTTTCATTGTTCTCATAGGAAGAAGATTGTCCCCTTCTGTTATCTGTCTGGTCTATGGACTGGATTCCACATCTGAGAAGAGATGGCTTACACTAGGTAAAAGGGGTGGGAGGGGAAAGTTTGCTTGTGAATATCTCTCAAACCATAAAGGTTTGAGAGATAAGACATATCATTCTTCATGTTTTTTTAATGCCTACAAAATAAAATAAAGATAAAACGAAGTATGACTATCCCTTTAAAAGGGACATTATTGAACCGGAAAAAAGACATGCTACAAAACTGATAAAGGGATTGAAGGAACTGAGTTATAAAGAGAGACTAGCCAAACTGGGTTTAGAGATTGTTGGAGGATTTTTTATCCACTTGGGCTTAATTGGAAATGACTTCAATGTTCTTGTTTTTTTGCCTTCTGCTGGATCAACAGGGGTGATATCTCATGGGCTCAACTTGGTAGACATGTTTTTTCAGCCTCACCAACTATGTCACTGTTACTATCAACAATAGTACAATATCATTAGTAGGAATCAGCATGGTTTCATGAAGAACAGATCATGTCAGACTAATTTACTTGCATTTTATGAAAGAGTGAGTAGTGATTTGGACAGGGGAATTGCTGTTGATGTAGTATACTTGGATTTTGCAAAAGCCTTTGACACAGTGCCTCACAACAGGTTACTGCATAAATTAAAAGGCTTCGGTTTGGGTGGTGTTATCTGTACATGGATTGAGAACTGGTTAAATGATAGATGGCAGAGAGTTGTTGTAAATGGAACTTTTTCAAATTGGTCTAGGGTTATAAGTGGGGTGCCGCAGGGTTCAGTCCTGGGCCCAATGCTTTTTAATTTGTTTATTAATGATCTAGAAGTGGGAATTGAAAGTAGCATCTCAATCTTTGCTGATGACACTAAGCTATGTAAGGAAATACATACAGAGCTCAATGTTTTTTCCCTACAGAAGGATTTAGATAAACTAAGTGAATGGGCAGAAAAGTGGCAGATGTCATTTAATGTAGATAAATGTAAGGTTATGCATTTGGATTGTAGAAACAAACTTGCTACATATACTCTAAATGGGAAACAACTTGGGAAATCCTCATTAGAGAAAGATTTAGGTGTACTGATAGACAATAGTCTTCACAGCAGTGTGCAGAGTCACTCAGCTGCTGCAAGAGCAAATAGAGTACTAGCCTGCATAAAAAGAGGTGTAGAAGCAAGGGATGCTAATATTATCCTACCTCTGTATAAATCCTTGGTTAGGCCTCATCTTGAATATGGAGTACAATTTTGGGCGTCTATTCTAAAAAAAGACATTACTGAACTGGAAAAGGTGCAGAGACGTGCAACAAAACTGATAAAGGGATTGGAGGATCTGAGTTACAAAGAGAGACTAGCCAAACTGGGTTTGTTTACATTAGAAAAGAGACGTCTAAGGGGTGATATGATTACAATTTACAAATACATTCAAGGTCAATACAAAGAACTATCCAATGAATTATTTATGCAAAGAGCTGAGCTAAGAACAAGAGGTCATCCATTAAGACTTGAGGAAAGGCGCTTTCGACTAAAACACAGGCAGGGATTCTTTACAGTAAGGGCGGTAAGGCTATGGAATTCTTTGCCTCGGGATGTTGTGCTTGCAGGTAATGTAACTGCATTCAAAAAAGCAATGGATGCCTATCTAGCACAGAACAATATTGACAGTTATGACAGATGGCTTCAAAGCAAATAGGATATTGAGCCGGGGAACTATTTGACACACACACACACACACACACACACACACACACACACACACACACACACACACACACACACACACACACACACACACACACACACACACACACACACACACACACACACACACACACACACACACACACACACACACACACACACACACACACACACACACACACACACACACTGGAAATTGCTCCAGAGGGCTTTTTTGTTGCCTTCCTCTGGATCAACAGGGGTGTTATTGGAATGGGCTGGACTTGATGGACGCATGTCTTTTTTCAGCCTTATCTACTATGTTACTATTGGTGAAACTACTGTAAGATTGACCTCATTTGGGAATATCAGAATATGATCTTTGTCACCTGCTATTTCATGCATAACTACTGTTATTTCTGGTGTAGTAGTAATGCTAAGAGTTTGCCTACTTTGTACAGTTTTTGATATATAAATGACTGGCAGAAAAACACTTAAAGAGATAGTAATACTTTATTATTGCTATCCCTCATATTGTAGGTATCTGCAAAATAAGTTAATAGCCCCCAGGTTCATCTCTCAAACCTTTATGGTTTGATAGATAAGCGAAGGCAAAGTTCCCCCCTCCCTCCCCCTTCCCTGAAGTCAGCGTTGTACTGACTGCAGGGATATCCGGTCTGACTTTCATCATGTGGCTCTGCAGCAGTTAGTGACAAAGAATTATTTCACTGAAACAGTCTTCTACATGTGCTTGCAAACCAAGCACAACCCAAGCACATGAAGAAGACCGTTTCAGTGAGATAATTCTTCTTCACTAACGGGATCTCGGCTCAGCTGCAGAGCCGCAGGTCTGTCGTATGACAGACTTCCCCTGCAGTCAGCACAACACCAGTAACTGTAAACGCAGCACACCGAACAAAAGCCAACAAGACTCAACAGTCAAAGATCACTGAGACACAGGCACTAAATTCCTAGACAGGCAGGGATGCCTCCAGGACTTTCCTGCCAAAGCTGGCTTCAGAGGAAGCCAGAACATCAACACAATAGTGTTTGACAAAAGCGTGCACAGAAGACCAAGTGGCCGCCTTGCAAAGCTGATCAGCAGAGGCCTGATTCTTGTAGGCCCAGGAGACCCCAACAGATCTGGTGGAATGAGCTGCATTGTGAAAGGGAACAGGTTTCGTCCTGAGCTTGTATGCCTTGCGAATGGTAGACTTGATCCAAGATGCAATAGTCACCTTGGATTCAGCCTCACCAGCTCTGGGACCTTCAGGGATGACAAAAAGTGCATCAGTCTGACGGATAGACTCAGTGCGGTGCACATAAAACGTAAGAAAGCATACCACATACAGCAAGTGGAAATCCCTCTCCTTGTCAGATTTGGGGTCAGGACAAAATGAAGGCACAACAATCTGCTGAACTCAGTGACTTCAAAGATACATAAATGGTTCAACACCATGGGATTTCCTGGGAGGACCTCCTGCCAGCCTACAAAATATGGTACCCCACTGCTGTGGGTTGACATACCATATTGGGTGCCAGGAGCGTGGCTACCGGTGGAACAAGGATGTGGAAGCAAACAGTGTATGTATGATTCTATTGCTACCAGTGGTCAGTCAGTGTAAGTGAGGACTCATGTCTGCCAGTGAAACCAGGTCGGGGAAGGGACGAGGGGTCAGGCTATGTAAGTGGGTATATCTACCAGTGGGTAGTGAGCAAGTGTGGTTCAATTTTGTTTTTCCACTTATTTTTTATCCATAGCTTATTGGGGGACATCAGGGCTCCCCAACAAGCATTGAATACAAAGAAATTCAAGCCAAAGTCCTGTGTGTGGCACAATGGGGGGGGGGGACTGGCATTGGACCCCCCGTGGCACACACAGTGTTATTTTTTCTATTTTTTATTTTTTTTATAGACCTCATTGGGGGTCATCAGGACCTCTCCTGACCCCCCCCCCAATGAGGTCTTAGTTAAAAAAAAATGTGCTCCAACACAACTGACCCTGTGAATGCCAAAGGGTCTCCAGCACATTGCAAAGCAATGCACTGGCGGTCACCACAGCACTCATAGGGTTAATTTTTTTAATTTTTTTTTTTATTGCAGACCTCGTGGGAGGACATCAAGACACCTTCTGATGTCCTCCCACTTATTGATCTCCAGCCGTTTGTGCTGGGAGATCAATCTGGCGACCGCAGGAGAACTATTGCTCTCCTGCCTTTCACTCCTACCACTGGTAGGAGTGAACGGGACCGGGGAAACTTGGTCTCCGATGACGTTAGAACACCAGCCCCTGGCCATCATCCATTAAAATATCATGGATATAAAATGCTCACAACATCACAGAAATAAAGATCAACATCAACCGTGATACATTTGACTCGTTTGAAACATTATTTTGTAAGATCAGAATGACACGGATGGTCCAGACTTAACCCTTTGAGCAGGGGCGGACTGTAGTCAGAGACTCTGCCAGACTGGAAAGTGAATGGTTGCATTTTTTTTAAGAAAACCAAGACGGGTTTTCTAAATTATTTCTTAAATCCTTACTAGCAATGTGGGATGGCGTTGCCTGTCATATTACTTACACAGACAGACATTGTGTGAAAAAGACATATGCAGTGTTACAGACACGCACTTAAAGAGACAGAGCGTGTCACACACTGTGAAACACATACATACAGAGACACACACACACACACACACACAGAAAGGCATATGATGTAACATATGTAGACAGTGTGTGACAGACGCAGTTTTGATGTAGATATGCTGATAAGAGTTGTAAAAAAGGTTTTAATTTCATCTCTTCAGCTTGATGAATAAGGCCCTGTATCCTTACAGCTGAAGTGAGTGTGATGTGTTACTTTGTGAATAAGGCCCTGTATACTTACAGTTGAAGTGAGTGTGCTGTGTTACTTGGTGAATAAGGCCCTATATCCTTACTGTTAAAGTGAGTGTGCTGTGTTACTCGATGAATAAGACCCTGTATCCTTACAGTTGAAGTGAGTGTGCTGTGTTACTTGATGAATAAGGCCCTGTATCCTAATAGTTGAAGTGAGTGAGCTGTGTTACATGATGAATAAGGCCCTGTATCCTTACAGTTGAAGTCAGTGTGCTGTGTTACATGATGAATAAGGCCCTGTATCCTTACAGTTGAAGTGACTGACCTGTGTTACTTGGTGAATAAGGCCCTGTATCCTTACAGTTGAAGTGAGTGTGCTGTGTTACTTGATGAATAAGGCCCTCTATCCTTACAGTTGAAGTGAGTGGGCTGTGTTACTTGATGAATAAGGCCCTGTATCCTTACAGTTGAAGTCAGTGTGCTGTGTTATTTGATGAATAAGGCCCTGTATCCTTACAGTTGAAGTCAGTGTGCTGTGTTACTTGTAGAAGGTCACAGTGAGAAGATGTTTGTGAGAAAAGGAATAATTTACATTACAGCAGTGGATACTACAGTACATTTGAAGAAATAGGTTGGCAGACAGAGGGTTATGTGACAGCTAATGTAATAGTTATGTGGGAGTAAAATGGTGAGTTTGGGACTATGGATGAATGGCAAGGGGATAGGTGAGTGGGGGTGACAAGGGAGGAGGAGACGAGAGATTGAGGAGAGGAGGGACAGTGAAGTGTTACAGTAAAGTAATGGGTGAGGGGGAGAAATGACTATACACAGACAGTGAAGTAGACATGAAATACAGGGCTGTAGGGTTACTGCATTATACACACCTAGTGTAGCAGTTGGTTGGAGTGAAGCACTTTAACTCTGAGTGTGAGAGAGGTACACAGCACAGTGCTGTGTAATGAGTTGTATAGTCCTCTGGCAGTGAAAGGGTTAAGTGACACATGTTGGGCGCTCCTTGCATTAGTGGGCTGTGGTGGTCAGCTAGGACAGAACCGGATTATATGCCCATGGGCCATAGGCAAGGGATCAATACAGGGACTCCTAACAGCTAATAGGCTTCAAAACAGTAAGGCTCTATATATACTAAGCAAAGTGGTGGAATTTTGAGGAAAAGTAACAGAAGAACAGGGAACAATACCCATTTATTTAAATGGTCCTTTTAACATCTTCAACGCTATAGAGTTCAGCAAACCATTTTATTTGTCCTGTATGGTACAGATGTTTTGCTCCTGAACTGTTCCACTTTTAGAATCATCCATACTTATCTTTATTTATTTCAAACAATAGTTTATGAGGTACTTAGCTTTGCCAGTTTATGAATATGAGCTAGTACTGGGTGGCAGGAAGTGACAGTTGGGATCAGCAGCAATGGGAAATGCATGTCTCCTAGATTTGCTTTAACTGACAAACTGATCAATCTAAACGTTTCATACACTATAGTTTTATATAAAAATGGATAACAAACAGAAGTGTTTCTGAAAGCTTTCAAAATCACCTATGTGTTACAAAGTGGCAGTTCCACTTAAAAGCAAGATGCCACCGGGTATCTGAAATGTAACCCTATATTTGGGGATCACCATCCAAGTTTTAGCTAGGACACCTCATGGTCCCTTATAACAGCCTTGACACAGACACAGAATCACACACCTACACTGATCTACACACACACACACACACACACACACACACACACACACACACACACACACACACAACACACACACACACACACACACACACCAGTGTCATCCATGTGTACACAAGACTAGGTACAGAAATTTCTTGAACAGTGATGGGCAAATTGAGATACCCCAGCCATTCAGGGCTACAATGGGAACTGTAACCCTGGGCAGATGGAGGGCCACAGGTTTCCCACCACTGCAGTACAAAGTGAGTCCATCAGTCCCAGTTCTTACAATGGAAAGTGAACGATCTATGTTCTTGGGTCTATCACAAGCAGGAAGTAACATTCTAACTATCGTCCAGCTGACTCCACTTGCCTGATTCCAATCTGCTTCTGCATGTCCCAGAGCATTATGGGGAAAGGGTGTTTTTTTGAAATACGTGATCAATGTGTGGCTCCCCAGCTGTTGTTGTATTATAGCAAAATGGAGCTGCTGGCTGGTGAGTTATATTATTGTGCAATGAGCTGTTTACTGTAGGAGTTGTAAGCCGAGAACAGTGATGCAGCGGAGTAGGTGAGTTGGGGAGGAGAGGGTTAATGTACTGTAAGAGATAAGTGGTGCATGAGACATTGAGACTGGGACAGCAGGCAGTTATGGAGCCATGTAGTGGAGGAGTAAAGTGTTGGGAATGGGAGCATTTCAATGTGGCGTGTTTAGTCAGGCATGTGTTTTGTTTTCGAAGATGGATGTTGGGGGCGAGCTAACTCCTTGCAGCAATTTTCCACCCCTGTCTATGTCCAGGAATGGCAGTAAGGAGACATGAATATCTCCTCCTTAAAGCCGCCTCTGGGTGTGTGTGGCAGGAGACGATTGGTAGATGATCTCATTGTAGAGACAATGGACTATTTGCCTCATTGTGGGGATGGAATTATCTGAATAACATTTATTAGTACAGCCACACAACCATGGTCTAATAGCTATGGGGAAGATAAAGTGTCTGGTATTTTGGGTCATAACTTGTGCGAAAGACTGGGACTACAGACTCCAGGGATGTCACGGTTGGTTATCACTAAAGCTGAAATTTTCACACATAGCAATGCCATCATAAATGCAGTTTTTAATATGGTATTGGTGCGCCATCTTCAGGAATAACAGATACATTGTTACAAGAATTCCAAAATCTCAAAAGAATGGAATTTTGGGTTAACAAACCAGATAGTCCAAATAATGTAGTCTGACATCATATGATAATGATATGGCTACTTATCCAATCAGAAAAGGGTGGTTAGTGATTTTCTGATAAAGGAATTTACCTTATAAAATGCTTAGGCCTAAGGTAGCTCTCTATCTGTTTGCCAATTTCCATGAGGAGATAACCATCCGCAGAACCATCCATAGAATTCTAAGAGAAACCACTCCTTGATAGTCTGCTAATGATATCTTTCTTAATATTAATTCTGTATCAGTCCTAAGAATTATATTTATATCTGCGGAAAAATATTTATAATAGTTTTGCGAGATATAGGCCTGGACAGCTATATACAGCAAATTATTATAATAAACAGAACTAAACAAAATTAACATGCAATTTTATCCAGATAATTGTAAAATAGTTGATAGCAGTTAGACCAATATAGCATTATATTAGTTAAATCTAATAATTGATTCCTATAGAATCATATATTTGTGTTTCTGTAAAGGTTATTGAGTTAACATTTGATCTGGAAAATTATTTAATTAACCCTTAATCTGCTATTTGTCTATCTTGTCTGAGTTTCAAAGAATTTCTTTCTTACATGTGTGTTTGGGCCCAACGTTTGTCTACTGAGAAAAACCTCTCACTAGACAAAAGCAGTCACCATCTTGGGTGTGGCAACCATATATCTTATAATCTGTGGATTAACCATTTTAAATGATCACATGCAAAACTTTGCCTTCAGTTATCTCTCAAACCATAAAGGTTTGAGAGATGAACCTGGGGGTTATTAACTTATTTTGCAAGTACCTACAATATGAGGGATAGTAATAATAAAGTATCACTAGCCTTTTAACTTAGTATCCTATATTATAATTCGCTAAGGATGTTTGTCAGAAGCAGTCATATGCAGTAGAGATGGCTGCTTGCGCTGCAGTCATGCACAGTACAGACCGTCCGCGCCGCGGCTGATACGGAGCTGGGCGCTCTGAATTCAGATCGTAGTCCTCCCTGCACACCTCAGGTGTGCAGAGATGACTACGGTCTGAATTCGGAGCGCCCCTCTCTATATCAGCCCCGACGCGGGCAGTCTGTACTGCCCTGACTGCAGCGCCGCCAGTGTTAGCCCATGTAAACAGGCTTTAAAACTAGTCATTTATATAGGGGGATTTTCTTACATGGTTTAGTGTCATCAGAAGATTGCAGTGCTATTTACTCACTTTAGGATCATTAATAAGCAAATTAAAAAGCAGTAGGCACAAGACTGAATCCAGAGGCACTCCGTTTGAATAATAGGGTTTTATGTCTTAAGAGAGTAACTCAATGCCTTTTAAGCATAATGACCTTGCTATAACTGAACTAGGTTCCTTAACTGCCTTACGTTTGGTTACTTGAGTGTATGTCATCAGGTTTAGGCGATTCATTCACCATTAGTCTTTCTAGTCTCTTTAGGACTTTTCTCTCAGTAAGTTACATACATGATGGAGGAAATTCTGTGATTCTTCTTGCATGCCCAACACCTGCCATAGTTGACTCCTTTGTAATAAAGTGTCCACAATTGCTTTATCACTAATGAATTCACATGACTCAGTTTTTAGGGGTTCAATGTTAACCTTTGTATTGTTGCTATTTATAAATATGTAGAAATTTGTAGGATTTTTCTTGCCCTCTGTTGCATCTTTCAATTTTTTCCTTATGTTTAAGTTTTGATAGTCTAATTGCTTGTTTGGAGATTATGTTTTTAAATTATGCCCCTGACCCTTCTGACTTTGTCAGTTTAAATGCTTGCTTCTTAGTCATCATTTCTCTGTGAATATCCGTGTTAAGCCACATTGATCATAATTTGCTTCTCTTGTATTTATTACTCAGTGGTATGTTTTGAAATTTATATTCATACAAAAACATTTTGAACAAATTGCATCTACTGCATTTTTATCTTTGAAAATTACATCCCATTGAATGTTCTAATACTTTTATTATTTATAGTTATAGATTATGCTAATAAATGCAAGCCATATAGGAACTTACTGTTCTAGCCCTCCCCAACTAATTGACAACACTTTCAGTGTGTGATTAGCAATACATTGCTGAGCAGTCTCAGTGAGAGAGGAGAGTAATGTAGAGCTAAGACAGGAAGTGCCTGCATGGCATCTCTTAATTAGTATAAGTTATACAGTTAATAATTCAAAAACTAGTTTTCTCCAAAAAAAAAAAAAAAGGTCTAATACATCATGGGGGATGTTGAAAGCTATTGAAATTCACCAAAGTTGTTTTAGGTGATAGTGTTCCTTTAACGAATACCATATTATGGTCACTGCTGCCCGAATGCTCCCTTACATGTATATTGTATACCATTTTAGAGATATCTGAGATTACAAGGTCCAGCAAGGCCTCATTTCTAGTTGGCTCCTCTACTAGTTGGAACATGAAGTTGTCCTTAGGTATACTTATAAAATAATATTCCTTTGTTGTGCTGGAAGTCTCATTTCTCCATTCGATTTAGTTAATTAAAATCTTAGGCAATGGGCAATGCACATTACAGGGCAATGCATTGCACATCTTTCCCAACCTCAAAGAATTGTAACATACACAGTCCCCTGTTCCGGCTGCTTAACAGCTGATTCAGGACAACACAGAATGGTTCAGTTCAGCTGTTACAGATGACAACTTAGTGCATACTGCGATATGGATTCAGTTCCAGTTCACCACTGTGATGGAACCCTCCATAACGGGGGCTCCTGGAGGGGTCTGAGGGCCAGCCTCCTGCCCACAGACTATGAACCTGGCCCTGGAACGGGGTATAGCCTCCCCCTAAGACTAATCACTGCCCCGTTTGCCCCTTGTCATAGAAGACTGTGACCTGGGCTCCTGGCCCGCCCTACAGACTGGCACAAGAACAGGGTAGTGTATTTTTTGAGGGAATTACACTCTGGTCTAATCTTTATCAGTTAATTATGTAGTGATGTAATCATGTTTATGTTTACAGTCCTTTTGTATAACTTGTGCCATTGTGCCTCTTTGTATTATGTGCCCCTCCACCACCAGCCCCATTGTCTATCCATATGTGGTTTGCACTAACCTGTATTCTATGTTGATAGTGCAGTTATTTGTGTATATAAAACCTGTGTGTTCTGCAATAAAGAGTTCTTGTGTTACCCCTACACTGGTGCTGCCTGGTGCTTGGGGTAAGCTTGCTGTATCCAGAGTGCATTCACCCTATGATCCTGGTTCCTGGCTGGTGGAATTCCTTAGTGTCGTCTTGGGCTAAGGAAGCACAGTTTTGGAGGAGCTACTTAGAGTATGGGAATCAGTCACAACCACCATATTAACAAACTGGACCCTTAGTTCCTCTTCCCTGGGAACTTTGAGCATGAGATCTGGGACTCTTTCCACCACAGCTAGATTGAAACCTGCTTAGAAGTCAGACTAGGCCTTATGTATAAAAGTCCAATTGTGGGGCAACACAACTGTGACTACAGGGGACACACAAACATCTGTCAGATGGCCATTAATTTAAATGCAGCTTTTTAAACTATCGAATGCTAGAGAGGTCACCAACACATTATGAAGCATTCGAGGGGTTAAACGTTCCAATTTAATGCACAGAATTTTTTTATGTGTCTACTATGATGAGGTTGGTTTGCCCCAAAATTGCACCTTGCCAGAATACGTTTTAAAATGCAGAGACGCTGATGCACCAAGAGGAACTTGAGCTATTCTGGAGCAACCCAACTGTATGATAAAAAAATGATCACTATCGTGTAAAGGGGCTTTAAACCTCAAATCCTAGATAGCTCTCCGAAATGTTGTGTTGCAGTTCTTTGATCACGCTATCGTTCAAGATCGTTCAAGAGTTGAGGACCCAAATCACTGGGAATGTTTGGATTTTTAATCCCCCCACTTGCCTCCTTAATTTCTCCATTTATACTTAGTGCGTCATCCTCCACATGCCCACAGGGGAATTTCTAGGTTCCTGAAGGATCCCAGGCTTAGCCAAACATAATGCATTATTAGTGCACTGTGCAACCCAATGGTACCGTTACTAGCGGAGAGATTATCATCATTACAAGCCCCAAGCTGGAAACAAGAGCTGGGGCTTTAAAGTGCAACTATCCTATGGGTAAACACTTATTGTACAGCCTGGGATATACTGTGTAGCCCCAAAACAGCTCATGTCAGCTGTTCTGGGGGGGAGTCACAAAACTACTTCTCCCCCTGTCAGTAGGCTGGAATGTAAGTCACAAGTATGTGTCTCTCAGCCACAAACATTTCTGGTTATTTTCATAGCCTACATAGACGCTCCATGTTGGTCTTTCATGCTGATACAGAGTGTATATGGGGACTGCATTGGGCAGATCAGAGACTGCCCTGAGAGATTTCATTCTTGCAGCTAAGTCTCGTCTCATACAACCAGAGAGACAGCCACAACAGGTCTCTTCAGACCCTTGCTCTGCTTTCCTGTTGAGGCTCACAACACAGCCAGGTCTGCCCCTGGGAACACACAATAATTTCCCTTTAAGCACAATAGCCAGGTCTGCAGCCCTTTAGCCTGTACTTAAAGTATGTCCCTGGTTCCCCCCAAAAAATAACAGTGATGGAATTCGGAATTGTTTTTAACACAGAGAGAATATTCACATGAGACGTACATAATAATTACATTCTTGACAAGACAGGATTGATCTTTTGACCTATTCCCTTCATCGCGCATAACATGATGTACAGGCAGCAATTATCATTCCTATATGGAGAATAATTTGTCTTTGTCTGAGATTTTTTTTACTCTTTGAAATACTTGATTTTTATGACCCGAGCTGTTGAAAATGTGCAGTAATTGGCAATGGTAAACTCAAATTGTTTGTTTTTCAGTAAATTATCATACATTTTCATTCTGTGCTGCACATCCATAGTGAAGCTGATGTGATCAGAAGAACTGGAGCAATTCTGGGGCAAGTCAACTGCACTGTAGGGGGACAAATTAAAAATGACCAATGGATTTAACAGAGCTTTCCGGCCATTGCCTGGCAATCAAGGAGTTAACACTCTGACTGCCATAAGGGTAGCCAGTGCATTGCATATCAATGTATGGGACTCAGTGGGTTCAAGGAAAATTAAAGGAGCAGTAAAATGTTTTTAATAAAAACCTATGTATTATAGAGTTTTTGCTGCTGAGTAAAACAGGGTAACTTCCACCACTGTCAGCTGTTTTACTCATATGTTATAACAGTTCAAATAACCAGGAAGTGAATTTACTGTGATTACTTCCTGAAAGTTCTAACTGACAGGAAGTGAATTTACTGTGTTTACTTCCTGATAGATCTGACAGGAAGTGAATTTACTGTGTTTACCTCCTGATAGTTCTAACTGACAGGAAGTGACTCAGCAGTTTCTATCACATTCTGTGGAGAACTGTATGTCACTGGCATTCCTCTCCATTAGAATGTAACAGGATAACTAATTAGAATATGACCACTAGAGGGCACTGCTAATGTAAAAAAACACAGGGTTAAACAGTAATAATTCTGGAAATATGCATCGCTCAGCATTAAGAGTACCCGTATTTTACTCAAGATGTAACACCTACAATATATATTTTTTTAATAAAAAAAATGTACTGCTCCTTTATCACCCCCTAATAATAACACCCCTCCACTTACCTTACAATGGCCAGAAAATACTAATGGCCCCAATTAATTTTGCCTGTTCTCTTGGATCCAGAGATGACATCGTCAATCAGTTCTGGTTGCATGTCCATGGAGGCGGACATGACGGTTGCTTGCAGGACCTACAGGACTACTAATTCTGCTCACTGCACTAGAACCTGTAACCTCATAGTGTGAACGGATTCTACAGCTGGTGCATTACCCACTCTGCCTGCATCAGTTTAAAAAAAATTCCAGCAACTGTCAGGACCGCCAACATGGACATGACATCTTAGACTGATTGAAGATACTATCTCTTGAACAAAGGCACTTTCATAAGGGCTATTAGGATTTAAGGGCCATCATAAGATATGTAAGGGTTTAGTATTAGGAGTTATGAGTTCTCCTTTGAAAGCCATTATTTAAATCAAAGTGGATGCGCAGAATCTTTGCTTGTCCATGGAGGGACCGTTGGTTTGGTCCAGAACTGTCAAATCTTCTTAATAAATCTCCCTCAAAAGGTTAAGCTACGGGTGGTCAATTATTGGACAATGATCTCTTGAACCCTGCAACTCCAATCATCCCCAACCAACCAATGGGTGTTGACAGTTGTAGCCCACAACAGTTAGAAGACCAACAGTTGACTATGCATGGTTCCGGTGGTCTAAATCAGTAAAGATTTCCTTTTAAAGGGATAGTAATACTTTTTGTAGGCATTAAATAACATGAAGAAAGATATAAGTCTGATCTCTCAAACCTTTATGGTTTGAGAGATATTCACAAGCAAAGTTTCCCCTCCCGCCCCTTTTACCTAGTGTAAGCCATCTCTTCTCAGATGTGGAATCCAGTCCTTGACAAGTTTTCCAGGTTTTTCCTTATCTTAATTGAAGATTGTCCCTCTCTGCAGTCTACCTGGGCACCTCCCATCTGATCTGGCTGAACAGTGTTACATCAGTAAAAGGGGCGGGAGGGGGAGACTTTGTCATTCAATTACTCTTGAACTACAACTCTGACAGAATTGAAATAACACTCTCCAAAGTCCAAATACTATGATGATTAATTAGAGCTGCTTTTATTATGAAACATTACTATCCTTTTAAAGGGGAAATATCACCTCTTTACAAGTTTGCCTTTGTGTAATATTCCTATAGCAATAACATGTAATCTGTGTGGTATTTTAATATAATGCAGGCTATGGTAAAATCTATCATTTTAAAAAGGGGCAGGCGACATCACTTCAGGACAGGCTGCGGGTATAATCTTTACCAAGTGGCGCCTTGTTCCAGCCTCCTCTGACGCCCATGAGAGCGTTCCAGCTAAAATGGAGAAATCCTCTGTCATCGGAGAGGTTGGAATGAAGTAAAACTTGGGGAGGGAACAGTCAAAGATCGACAGGCTGTGTTTTAAAATGGTACATTTCTGCATATCTTGCATTATATTAAAAAAAACACACAGAACACATGTCATAACTATAGGAATATTACACAGAGGCAAACGTATATAGAGGTAAGAGTTCCCCTTTAATCCTAGATATCGATCTTGGCCAATGAGACCGCTCCAGTTTACAGACAGAAGCCTCCATCTTTGGAGGAGGGAGGGGAGCAGAGGCAGAGTGACAGACTGCAATCTATGCAGAATTAGCTGCAGGACAGACATTATAACTTTAATTTACACGAAATAAAGCTTAAAAAAATAAAAATAAGACCGTTTTAGTAAAATTCAATATATAGCCTATTTATGCAGAGTTATACAGATGTGACACATCCACTTTAAAGGCATGGCTTTTTTTGGCCTACTTTAGCTTGCATTCACCTTGCGTATCTGCAATCCGCTATACCTAACGTGGCCTGTGGGGGTGGGAACATTTTACCAATGTTCCACAATCCTCCTGGACAGGTACCCATACCGCAGGGTGTACTATGCTTTTATTACATTTATCTCATTAACAAGGACAGTGACATGAAGGACTTCAGTAAACACTATCCATGATTAGAAATAAGGGGTATATTTGACAATCCCACAAAAGGGGAGTGGATATATCACTAGTGTGAATGCAGCAACTGGTTCCCTTTGAGAAAGCTATTTTTGCAAATGTACGTCAAGGCATACAGGATTCAAAACCAATAATAGAACCCCATGGGGGAAAGAAAGAGAAATATCCCCCCAGATTAGTTATAAACAGTAACTCTTTCAAAGAGGCACTCAGTAGTGAAAACATATAATCAAATACAAAATATCATCGTTTATTTGGATACAGAAAAAATACCAATTACATAAAATCATTTAAAACCACAAATGGTCGGATAAGAAAACTCCAAAACATACAGTCCCTAATATCCTATATAATAATTCGCTAAATCATGTGTAACGCCGCAACATGCGCAGTAGAGACTGCCCCCGCCGCGGCTAATACAGAGCTGGGCTCTCTGAACGAGCGTCCAGCTCTGTATCAGCCGTGGCGCGGGTGGTCTCTACTGCGCGTGACTGCCCCGCGACCGGGTGGCAGTGGCACTGTGGCCTGTGTGACGGGCTGTTCAACTAGTATAATATGAAGTGTAAGCCCACATCTAATAAATAGTACATACAATACAATACAGGAAACATGCATAATCATTTTGGTGAGATCTCTATAGCCCATAAATTTGAGCACATGATGTCTGAGTCACAGACCGAAACTCACAATAGTACATTCAAATTTAGTATCATTTAATTTGCTAGAGATGGTCATGTGACACTCCATCATGTTCTCATTGGTACCCCGGGTGTTCAAATATGTGTGTTGATGAACCTGACCGTTGAACCCCTGACGAAGCCATTATGGCGATACGTGTGGGGAAGGTCAGCTGGTCCGGATAGAACCTAGTCTACTTTAGTCCCTGCTGAGATGCCCTGAGTGATGCTTTGTCTTATGCATCTACATGAAAAGTATCTTTTATGATATGTAGCATTGATCTTTTTATTTTTACTAGTCTATGGTGTTTAAAGGAGCAGTAAACTTTTATTATGAAAACACATATTTTATGGAGCATTTCCTGCTGAATAAAACAAGGTCACTCCCATTGCTTCAATTGTTTTATTCCAAATTTATAGCAGTTTAAATAAGCAGGAAGGGAATTTACTGTGTTTACTTCATGATAGTTCTAACTGACAGGAAGTGAATTTACTGTGTTTACTTCCTGATAGTTCTAACTGACAGGAAGTGAATTTACTGTGTTTACTTCCTGATAGTTCTGACAGGAAGTGACAGGCAGTTTCTATCACATTCTATGGAGAACTGTATGTCTCTGACTTTTCTGACTTTCCTCTCCATTAGAATCTAACAGGAAATCTAATTAGAATTTGACCACTAGAGGGCACTGCTAATGTAAAAAAACATGGGTTTAAACTGTAATAATTGGATCTAGCACCTATTTATGCATGTTTCATGCATTGTATTATATGTACTATTTATTAGATGTGGTCTTGCACTTTATATTATATATTAGGGACTGTATATTTTGGGATTTTCTTATCCAACCATTTGTGGTTTTAAATGATTTTATGTAATTGGTATTTTTTCTGTATCCAAATAAACAATGATATTTTGTATTTGATTATATGTTTTCACTACCGAGTGCCTCTTTGAAAGAGTTACTGTTTATAGCTACGCCGGGGGGATATTTCTTTTTCTTTCACCCATGGGATTCTATTATTTGTTTTGAAGTGTATTTTGGCTCTTGAGTGCCCCCCACCAATATGGTGGACATATATTTAATGTAGTAGAAGTGTATTTCCTAGTGCCTATTCATTTTTATATGTTACAAATAAGGCATACAGGCTGGCTCAAATGAGTATCTCCTCATCTTAATGTTAATCTACAATGGTTCTTATTTTTTCACTTGAATTCACCCAAATGGAAAGTCCGTTTAGTACATAATGATTTTTTACAGCAATTTGTTTTGGACTATCTTTCAAACCAGGCATTGTGCTGGCAATGTGCAATGTGATTAACATAAGGTTTGTTAATGTGGCAGCAATCTAACTTATATAAAGTGCTGTCTAGAATACATTATACGTTTCAGTTTAATGGCTCAGCGGAAGCTAGTTTTTACCTGGGTGAATCAATTAATCTAACCGTTGTGAAGCAACACCTGTGGGATCATTTCAAGTGCGTAATCATGCTTACAATTATAATCAATACACACCTGATAAGATGGGTGCTTGAACCATTATAATGCAATTGAGCTTTAATGTGCGATACGTGTGTATTCAAATTAAAAGGGACACACAGGTAACACAATTTCTTTTAAATCGTTTGCTTTTTTTAAATATTTTTATTTATTTCCTGGTGGCGTTTAAAAGAAACATAGAATCTGACGGCAGATAAGAACCATTAAGCCCATCTAGTCTGCCCATTTTCCTACTGTATAAACCTCAAACCATTTTTGGTCCTTGGTCTTTTCTTACTTTATAATAATAATAATAATAATAATCATAACTCGTATTTATATAGCGCCTTTCTCCCAGTGGGACTCAAAGTGCTTTCCGTGCACGCGCTCTCGGAATTAACCAAATCAGCAGCAAAAATAATAGATATTATTATTACCCAATAAATGGTACTCATTTTATCAACCTCAGAAGGATGAAGGGCTGAGTTGACCCTGCTGGAATTTGAACCTGCAACCTTAAGGTTTAAACAGGCTGCATAGTCAGGGAATTTACCACTGCGCTATCTCACAGCCTTATGCCTATACCATGTATGCATACATTCCTTCACTGTATTAACCTCTACAACTTCTGCTGGTAGGATATTCCATTTATTTACTACCCTCTCAGTGAAGTAAAACTTTCTTACGTTACATCTAAACCTATTTCACTCTACTGTGGCTTCTTGTCTTGACATTTTTACTGCTTTGAAATGTACGTCTCTCCTGTACTTTGTTCAATTTTATTAATACCCCCAATTCCCTATATAATCATCCTAATGGATCTCACCATATTTACAAGATAGGGGTGAGACTGATGCTTTAATAGATCTGTTCTTTCTCTCCATTTTATTCGTAAACTTAAAGATCTCTTATTTATACACTCAATACCATATCTAGTGGTGCACCATATTTCTATTATTTCTGCCTAGATTATAGAGTCATAACCCAGTGTCCAGTTTCTGTCTAGATTAATTATTAGCAAAGTATATGTGTTCTATCTAGATTCATTGATAGCACAGTGTGTGAATGCAATCTAGATTCATTCCTAGCACAGTGTAGTGGTTCTGTCTAGATTCATTCATAGCACAGTGTGTGGGTTCTTCTGTCTAGAGTCATTCATAGTACAGTGTGTGGGATCTGCCTAGATTTATTCACATCACAGTGTGGGGCTCTGTACATATTCATTTATAGCACAGTATGTGGGCTCGGCCTAATTTAATTCATAGCACAGTTTGTGGCTTTCTGCAAAGGTTCTTTCATAGCACAGTGTGTGGGTTCTGTGTAGATTCATCACAGTGTGTGGTTTCAGTGTAGATTCATTCTCAGTAACATAGTTGATCAAGTCCAGCCCATGCCAAATCACCCCCGTTGACCAGAGGAAGACAAAAAAAACCCAAAAAGCGTTGAAGCCATTTCCAATTAAGTTCCAAAAATCCTTCATGACTCTAAATGGCAGACAGACATTTCCCTGGATCTACATCCTATCTTCTTTGAAGCCAACTGTCATAATTATCAATATTGTTCTTTGCTATATAGGTACATGTTACTTTCTTGAAAGCAGTTACAGTATCAGTATCTGCAAGCACAGTATTCTGAGGCAAAGAATTCCATAGCTTTACTGCCCTTAATGTAAAAAAAACTCTGCCTTTGTTTTAGTAGAAAATGCCTTTCCTCTAGTCTAAATGGATTAACTTTCATTCTTTGCTCAGCTCTTTGAGTAAAAAATTATTTGGATAGTTATTTGTAATGATTTCAAAAATATATGTAAATGGTAATCATATCACCCCTTAGATGTCTCTTCTCTAATGTAAACAAACCCAGTTTGGCTAGTCTCTCTTTATAACTCAGATCCTCCAATCCCTTTATCAGTTTTGTTGCACATCTCTGCACTTTTTTTCCAGTTCAATAATGTATTTTATGAAATGGTGTCCAAAACTGCACTCCATATTCTAGATAAGGACTTACCAAGGATTTATATAGAGGTAAAATTATTTTAGCATCCCATACATCTATACCTTGTTTTATGCAGGTTAGTAACCTATTTGCTCTTGTAGCAGATGATTGACTCTGCACACTTCTGTGAAGTCTATAGACTATCCCCAAGTTGTTTCCCATTTAGTGTATATGTAACAAGTTTGCTTCTATACCCCAAATATATAACCTTACATTTATCTACATTAAATGTCATCTCACACTTTTCTGCCCATTCACTCATTTTATGCAAATCTTTCTGCAGAGAAAAAACATCCAGCTCTGTATGTATTTCCTTACATAGCTTAGTGTCATCAGCAAAGATTGAGACACTACTTTCAACTCCCACTTCTAGATCATTAATAAACGAATAAAAAAGAATTGGGCCCAGGACTGAACTCTGTGGCACCCCACTTACAGCTTTAGACCAACTTGAAAAGGTTCCATAAAGGTTCACAGTATATAGGTTGTGTCTAGATTAATTCCTAGCACAGTGTGTGGGTTGTGCCTAGATTAATTCATATTACAGTGTGTGGATTCTGTCTAGAGTCAATCATATCACAGTGTATGAGTTTTGTCTAGAATCATTCATATCACAGTGTGTGCATTCTGTCTAGAATCATTCATATCACAGTGTGTGCGTTCTATCTGGGTTCATTCATAGCACAGCATTTGGTTCTGTCTAGATTCATTCATATCACAGTATGTGAGTTCTGTCGAGATCTATTCATATCACAGTGTGCCAGTTCTCCTTACATTCATCCATAGCATTGAAAAGGGCTGTGTACACTTGTGGCACTATATAAATAAACATATCAATTTGTTCATTTATCACAGTGTTTGGGTTCTGTCTAGAATCATTAAAATCACAGTATGTGGGTTCTATCAAGATTCACTCAAATCACAGTGTGCAAGTTCTCCTTACATTCATTTGTAGCACAATGTATGGGTTCTGTCTAGATTCATTTATGGCAGAGTATTTGGGTTCTGTAAGATTCATTCATATAGCAGCGTGTGGTTTCTGTGTAGATTCATCTTTAGCACAGTGTATAGGTTCTGTCTAGATCCATTCATAGCACAGTGTATGGGTTCTGTCTAGATTCAATCATAGCACAGTGTGAGTGAATTCATTAATATCACAGTATGTGGGTGCTATCAAGATTAATTCAAATCACAGTGTGCAAGTTCTGCTTACATTCATTCATAGCACATAGTGTGGGTTCTGTCTAGATTAATTTATGGCAGAGTATTTGGGTTCTGTAAGATTCATATCACAGTGTGTGGTTTCTGTGTAGATTTATCTATAGCACAGTGTGTGGGTTCTGTCTAGACTCAGCCATAGCACAGTGTATGGGTTCTGTCTAGATTCAATCATAGCACAGTGTATGGGTTCTGTCTAGATCCATTCATAGCACAGCGTATGGGTTCTGTCTAACTTCATCATCATAGAGTTAATGTAGACAGAAGATCCAGCAGCTTTACTTATTTATTTAGAAAATGTTTTACTTCCAACTCCATTTCAGACCAAGTATGAAGAAGTATATCTCTCAGACACAGTGGTAACAAGATAAAGCCAATCTCCTGGTAACAAGGCTTACTGGAACTGAGTGGAAACCATATATGCAGTGCAGGAGCTTTGGTATGGACACCTAATATGACTTAACTGGACCAGCAAAGAACAGGCACTAACATGGTTACTTCCAACCACACATTCCAAAAAGTAAAATCACCAGGTTTGCTGTTGTGAATACCGGTGTCCTTGATCGTGAGTATGCACAGTGAGTGTGAAATGCGTTTATCAATTCCAGTAGCTTACATGCATCCACTTTGTGACCAGACTATGGCACCTGTCAGGTGCCCTTTCGTGGTGTTCCAGAGCCAGTGTTGCTGTTTGCTGAGTTCCTGTGTTCCTGATTTCCGGTGTACCGATTTGACCTGTACTGATGACTCTCCTGTGTTCCTGTTCGTTGCTGATCTGGCTTGTCTGCGAATCTCCTCCGTGATCTGACCCGGACTGGCTGACGTTCCTGCTCGTTGTTGATCTGGCTTGTCTGAGAATCTCCACTGTGATCTGACCCGGCCCGGCTCACGTTCCTGCTGCTGTTGTCGCTTAGGCGACATTCTGATTCCTGCTGAGTCTCGTCTGTTTGTTTGAGACTGCACCCATTAACCCTTGTGCTGCTGAGTTGCCAGTTACGCTTGCAGAGCTATACTACCAAGCTGAGTCTCCGGTTACGCTTGCTGAACAGTACTACTAAGCTGAGTCTCCATTTCTGCTTGCAGAGCTGTACTACTAAGCTGAGTCTGCTGTGGCACTTGCAGGGCGATACCGATATACGCTGAGCCTCTGATTACTTGCTGTGCTCTATTCCAACCGGGTGCTGTGGTTAACTCTTGCAGAGCCGTGACGCTTCCGCTACTCCTGCTGAGCCAGCCGCGTTTGGGCCTTGGTAGACGGCGGCTCATATTGTCATCCCATAAAGCAGAGTAGTCGGTATCCAGTTACGTGCTGGTTAGGTACTCTTGGCTCTACCACCTTATACGCCTGGTGGGGCTATTGGCTCAAGCAATCACTGTACGGTTGGTTTCCTATACGCCCATGGGGGATAGCGAGTCACGCTCTTGCAGTGCAAAGTGTCTTGTCATACGCCCGTGGGGGCTACTCGGCTCAAGTAATCACTGTACGGTTGGTTTCCTATACGCCCATGGGGGCTAGCGATTCACTCTCTTGCAGCATCAGTAGTCTACATTATACGCCCGTGGGGGCTAACGACTCACGCTTCAGCATTACAAGTGGTCTCCGTTATACGCCCGTGGGGGCTATTCGCTACTGCTCTAAAGCGTTCTGTGTCAGTCTCTGCATAATCCAAGCAGCTTACTACATCAGTGGACTGATAGTGCTGTGCTATCTCGCACCTATTGCTGCCTTTTCTTCACCTTGGGCGTGCCAAACACCACAACAGAGACTGACGAGTTCTATGTGTTAACTATTGATTGCCTATTATTATTTTGAGCCTGCCCTGTGACAGTATATGTATCATCTGTATCCTTTATATTGGTCCTGTGAAGGTCTCTGTGTCTATCTCTTGCTATATACTGTGTGGCCTATTGAGGGCGACCTTGTTCATTATTCTTTTGTTTTAATAAAATTGTGTATTATTCAAACCTGCTGTCTGAGTGTCTGAAAACCGTTACAGAACAGGGACACCATGAGGGTATCAGACTGTATTGTGTGTACCAGATCCCTAGGAACAGGGACACCATGAGGGTATCAGACTGTATTGTGTGTACCAGTTCACTAGGAACAGGGACACCATAAGGGTATCAGACTGTATTGTGTGTACCAGATCACTAGGAACAAGGACACCATGAGGGTATCAGACTGTACTGTGTGTCTCAGATCAGTAGGAACAGGGACACCATGAGGGTATCAGACTGTACTGTGTGTACCAGATCACTAGGAACAGGGACACAATGAGGGTATCAGACTGTATTGTGTGTACCAGTTCACTAGGAACAGGGACACCATAAGGGTATCAGACTGTATTGTGTGTACCAGATCACTAGGAACAAGGACACCATGAGGGTATCAGACTGTACTGTGTGTCTCAGATCAGTAGGAACAGGGACACCATGAGGGTATCAGACTGTACTGTGTGTACCAGATCACTAGGAACAGGGACACAATGAGGGTATCAGACTGTATTGTGTGTACCAGATCACTAGGAACAAGGACACCATGAGGGTAACAGACTGTATTGTGTGTCCCAGATCAGTAGGAACAGGGACACCATGAGGGTAACAGACTGTATTGTGTGTCCCAGATCAGTAGGAACAGGGACACCATGAGGGTATCAGACTGTATTGTGTGTCTCAGATCACTAGGAACAGGGACACCATGAGGGTAACAGACTGTATTGTGTGTCCCAGATCAGTAGGAACAGGGACACCATGAGGGTATCAGACTGTATTGTGTGTCCCAGATCAGTAGGAACAGGGACACCATGAGGGTATCAGACTGTATTGTGTGTCTCAGATCACTAGGAACAGGGACACCTTGAGGGTATCAGACTGTATAAACTTTGTTAATAGGTATTTTAAATATTTTTTGCTAAAATGCACTTAAATATTTTAAATTAACTCACTTGTTATCTAATAAAAATAAAGTTTAAAAAAAAGTCTGCTTATGTGTGTGTTGTGTGTGTATGTGTGTGTGTGTATGTATGTATGTGTGTGTATATATGTGTGTGTTGTGTGTGTATGTGTGTGTGTGTATGTATGTATGTGTGTGTATATATGTGTGTGTTGTGTGTGTATGTGTGGATATGTATGTATGCGTGTGTATATGTATGTGTGTGTATGTGTTTGTATGTCTGTGTGTGTATGTGTGTGTGTAAATGTATGTGTGTGTGTGTGTGTATGTGCGTGTGTGTATGTTTGTGTGTGTATGTGTATTTGTATGTCTGTGTGTGTATATGTGTATGTATGTGGCAATCTTACTCTTTTATGGATGAGAGTGAAGTTCAACATATTGCTTCTGGTCCTAAAGGATTATGTAAGTGACTGTAATGTCTGACTCCATGAACATGACATCCAGAACATTAAAAGGGGCCGTTGACATTTTCTGGCCATAGTAAGATAAGTAGGAGTTATTATTAAGGGGTGTAAGTTCTCTTTTAAAAGTAGAATAGAACATATTTACTTGATTTCTATTTAAATCAACTGAAAAGTCACAAATTGGTTGAATTTCACATTTGAATATTTATGCTTTGCAGTTTTTAAACAGTAATAACTGTCACCACTGGCGAGAAACACAGGTGGCTTTGCTTGTTTATCAACCAACTACTGATTTAATTGGTCTCGTTAATTTCACATTGAAAGAGGTAATTATATTGTATTTTATTTATTGTAAGATGGTCGTAAATATAATTGAAGCCAGGATAAGTCATCTGTTCTTTTTGGCAGAGCTGGGAACTATTGTTTGTAGTTATTTTGTTTCATGCAGATTTATTTTATATAAGTCCTAAATATAAAGATCTGTTTATAGGCTATAAATTTCAGGTGGACTTGTATACTGCTACAAAATATTAAAATGAGAATATGTTTCGTTTCGAGATGGAACGTTCACAAAGCACACACCGCGGCTGGTGTACTAAGAGAAATGAAGACATTCTGGTAGAAACTGTCTACAGCAAAGGACAGTGGTTCCCAAACCTTTCTTCAGAAACCCCTACAGCAGCAGTCCTCAACCTTTCTAGTGCCGCGACCCCTTAATAAAATTTCCCAAGTTGTGGCAACCCTTAACAGTAAAATTTTTTTCGTTGCTCCTTCATCGCTGTAATTACTGAATTACATACTCCATTATAAAGAAATCCTTACTGTTCCGAGTCCGGAAGCCAGGCACCAGTGCAGACATCTTATCTGCATGCCTGCGCCGTCAGTCCCGGTCTCCCAGACAATTACAAGTTTTACAGATTAAAATAAACAAGAAAACAATTTTCTGATGGTTTTAGGTGCTCCCTGGCAAATCGTCATTCGACCCCGAAGGGGTCGCGACCCACAGGTTGAGAACCACTGATAGTAATGCTTCCTTAAAAGTATTGCGTCAAGTCTTCTTTATTTAAAAACTAAGAGACTGCGCTATATTTAAGTCTTTAGTTTTTTATTTCAAAAGTTTTGCAAAGCTAAAGATCCCCAGCCCGTCCCTTTCTGGCCCTACTCTAGAAGGTGATGGTGAGCTAGTTGTTTCACTCATCATGGAACTTCCAGTCTCTGCCTGGGTTGCTCTATTCTTCCTCCTCTTTGATCTCACCTCTTGTTGCCTTTCAGGAGAGTCCCCAGCCCGTCCCTTTCTGGCCCTACTCTAGAATGTGATGGCGAGCTAGTTGTTTCACTCGTCATGGAACTTCCAGTCTCTGCCTGGGTTGTTCTATTCTTCCTCCTCTTTGATCTCACCGCTTGTTGCCTTTCAGGAGAGTTCCAAGCCTGCCCCTTTCTGGCCCTACTCTAGAAGGTGATGATGAGGTAGTTGCTTTACGTGTCATGGAACTTCCAGTCTCTGCCTGGGTTGCTCTATTCTTCCTCCTTTTTGATCTCACCTCTTGTTGCCTTTCAGGAGAGTCCCCAGCCCGCCCCTTTCTGGCCCTACTCTAGAAGGCGATGGCGAGCTAGTTGTTTCACTCGTCATGGAACTTCCAGTCTCTGCCTGAGTTGTTCTATTCTTCCTCCTCTTTGATCTCACCTCTTGTTGCCTTTCAGGAGAGTCCACAGCCCGTCCCTTTCTGGCCCTACTCTAGAAGGTGATGATGAGGTAGTTGCTTTACGTGTCATGGAACTTCCAGTCTCTGCCTGGGTTGCTATATTCTTCCTCCTCTTTGATCTCACCTCTTGTTGCCTTTCAGGAGAGTCCCCAGCCCGTCCCTTTCTGGCCCTACTCTAGAAGGCGATGGCGAGCTAGTTGTTTCACTCGTCATGGAACTTCCAGTCTCTGCCTGAGTTGTTCTATTCTTCCTCCTCTTTGATCTCACCTCTTGTTGCCTTTCAGGAGAGTCCACAGCCCGTCCCTTTCTGGCCCTACTCTAGAAGGTGATGGCGAGCTAGTTGTTTCACTCGTCATGGAACTTCCAGTCTCTGCCTGGGTTGCTCTAGTCTTCCTCCTCTTTGATCTCACCTCTTGTTACCTTTCAGGAGAGTCCCCATCCTGCCCCTTTCTGGCCCTACTCTACAAGGTGATGGCGAGCTAGTTGTTTCACTCATCATGGAACTTCCAGTCTCTGCCTGGGTTGCTCTATTTTTCCTGCTCTTTGATCTCACCTCTTGTTGCCTTTCAGGAGAGTCCCCAGCCTGCACCTTTCTGGACGCCTCCTTCTGAATCTGTAATCGGGTTGTGCGACTTGACATCTGCAGCGAGGGACAAACTTCAGTAAGTAAGTAAGAAATCCTGCTCCCCTTTATGAAGGAGGACAGGATCTCCTTTTACTTACTGAAGATTGTCCCTCACTGCAGCCATCCAGACCAGACTGCAGATTCAGGACTGAGGTGCAAGAAAGGGGTGGGCTGTGGTTCTTTATCTGTGTATAACTTTTAAAATACACAAAACTAAAGATAAATGTAGCGTAATATCTTATTTTTATATAAGACCCGGTGCAATGCTTTTTAGGAGACACTACTAACCCTTTATGGTTTCCCTGCTTGTGCACATGGAAGTTGATTAACTAATTTGGCCTCTGACTAATTCACCTTTGCTCAAGCAGGGAAGCCCTAAGGTGGAGGTCCCTGAGGAGTGGGTTGGGAACCACTGATATAAAGCATTGGTGGACAACTCTATGTCCCTTCAACTGTTCAGGACTACAATTCCCATAAACCACAGCCAGCCATATGTAAATATAACGTACAAAACATTACATAGGTCATTCAGGAGATAATTATGACACATTCATGAGAGTGGGAAAAATTCTTAATTAATTTGGCTTTCTTTGCATGTGACAATCGTATCCCCAGCCTCTCACTGAATTCATTTTAATACTTCAGTAGGGGCGTCTTTAATAGTTAGCAATAAAATCCACCTCTGTTTATGAACAGTAACATCTGATAGAAGCTGTCTTTCCCTTTTAACGTGTTAATAGCTTCAATGCATTATAAAAAAAAAACTCCATCCAGGCATCTCTGTACTGCAAACCAACAGACTGGCCAAACTATCTCAGAAATGACAATTTCCGTTCCCAGGCACACAGAAAAACTCTATTGTTTACAGCCAGGCCCTAAGGTATAAGCACATCTGCTCTGAAACTGCTGACTAGGATGAACATCATAAAAATATCAATAAAGATTTTATCAGTCAAGCATATATGCCATGGTCACAGACAGCCACCAATGTACCTAAAAGGAATATATTGGAATACAATCAATCACATAAAGATAACTTAAAACCCCTAACCAGACATTCTGTGAACATTATCAAGAGATCTTCAAACAATTCTACATACAGATGACAGAAAATATCCCAGATCCTCTTCTGCTCTCTTGTAACCCCCGCAGCCTGAAACATCTGTTATTTAAGTATTTGAGACAGGGGAAACCCTAAGAAAACAGAGGAATTCTCATAATTCCAGTGTGAACAACAAAAGAGAGACCCCAGTGGGTCAACATTTTTGCAAAACTGATCACAGCATTAAAGGGATAGTAATACTTCGTTTTATCTTTATTTTATTTTGTAGGCATTAAAAAAACATGAAGAACGATATAAGTCTTCTCTCTCAAACCTTTATGGTTTGAGAGATATTCACAAGCAAAGTTTCCCCTCCCGCCCCTTTTACCTAGTGTAAGCCACCTCTTCTCAGATGTGGAATCCAGTCCATAGACCAGACAGATAACAGCAGGGGACAATCTTCTTCCTATGAGAACGATGAAAGCCCTGCCCCCCTTGACAAGTTTTTCAGGTTTTTCCCTTATCTTAATTGAAGATTGTCCATCTCTGCAGTCTACCTGGGCACCTCCCTTTTGATCTGGCTGAGCAGTGTTACATCAGCAAAAGGGGTGGGAGGTGGATACTTTATAATGTAATTACTCCTAAACTACAACACTCTAATAACACTCTCCATGGCCCAAATACTATGAAGATTAATTAGAGCTGCTTTTAATATGAAACATTACTATCACTTTAAAGATCTCAAAGTGACTGTACTGATGCGAAATTTGTGGACAAAGAGAGACAGAAAGATCTGGGAGCATAAAAAAACCTAATATTGAAGGTTTTAAAAAAATAATCTTACTGGGACAAGTTCGATCTCTCAAACCTTTATGGTCTGAGAGATATAGGCCCTTAAAGTTACCCCCTCCCTCCCCTTTTCCAGACGTCAGCATCTAGCTGATGTGATGAGATCTCGGTGCCAGACCGGCCGGCGGCTCTTCAGCAATGCTGAATGAATGATATCGAAAAACAGATACTTCAGTGGAAAGGTCTGCAGTGGAAAGTGTGCTTGCAAACCAATTGTAGACCGTTCCAGTGAAGTATCTGTTTTTAGATATCGCTCATTCAGCTCTGCTGAAGAGCCGTCTGTGTCCGCCGGAGTCATACGACTCAAATCCACTGCTGACAGCTTTACCGCTGGTCAGCAAAAGTGGGAAACGTTAAAGGGATAGTAATACTTCATTTTAACTTTATTTTATTTTGTAGGCATTAAAAAAACATGAAGAATGATATAAGTCTTATCTCTCAAACCTTTGTGGTTTATGAGATATTCACAAGCAAAGTTTCCCCTCCCGCCCCTTTTACATAGTGTAAGCCATCTCTTCTCAGATGTGGAATGCAGTCCATAGACCAGGCAGATAACAGAAGGGGACAATCTTCTTCCTATGAGAACAATGAAAGCCTTGCCCCCTTGACAAGTTTTTCAGGTTTTTCCCTTATCTTAATTGAAGATTGTCCCTCTCTGCAGTCTACCTGGGCACCTCCCTTCTGATCTGGCTGAGCAGTGTTACATCAGTAAAAGGGATGGGAAGGAGATACTTTATCATTGAATTACTCTTGTACTACAACTCTGACAGAACTGAAATAACACTCTCCAAAGTCCAAATACTATGATGATTAATTAGAGCTGCTTTAATTATGAAACATTACTATCCCTTTAAGCGCTTATATCTCTTGCCTATCGAACTTGTCCCAGTAGGATTATTTTTTGAATACCAACAATATTAGGTTTTGTTAATGTTAGACATAACTAACCGTTTAACACTCTGAACTGTGGCCTGAACCGTGACAAAAAATGTATGGCACGTTATCCCAATAAATATATTTTGGGTCCTTTGTGTGCCAGGGGCTGTGCAACTCATCGAAAGTGATGGGTTATACACTACTCTGGCACTTGGAAAATTAACCCATAAGTTCTATAGACTTAGCCATAGCTGGCTAAATATTTGCATTCACTGGAGCAGAGCTTTCCAGACTTTTCATGTTGATGATGCACTTTTTAGACACGCATCATTTCGTGACACAGTAATTCAGTTTTGCTAGCAAACCGGAGGTTAAACTAATAATCCCTTATAAGAGATACGGACACATACATAAATTGTAATAAGAAGATGTATGGGGATACAACATATCTCATGAAAACCTTTCATTCGTACTGCGGAGGCATTAAGCATGTTGTGTGGTTTTTAAAATGGCGACATGAGAATGTTGTGCTACATATAAGAGCAAGATTCTCATGTCACATTATTAAATAAATAGCGCATAACTGATTTAGAGGCACTGTCTGTCTTTCCTGTCTCATCGGCACCAAAAGCAGAAGCAGCAGCCATGTGACTGGCAGCCTCAGCGCACAGGGACACTCCAGCCTGGCAGCACAAAGAGAGGGTAGAGGTATAGAGGTGGCATCTCAAAATATTTTAACAGCTGAACCGCCAAAAGATTTGTAACAGCTGGAGTACCTCCGTGTGCTGCATACATATTATGTATGCAGCACACGGAGGTATTCCAGCTCTTACAAATCTTTTGTGGTGCTCCAGCTGTATGCAGCACACGGAGGCTGTGTAAATGCGACCATTAAGTAGTAGTGTTTTATCTCAGCTCCCGGTGTAGCTCCTGCTTGGGTTGAATGACAATCTCGCTCTTTGTAAACGGCACCTTTGCCTGTGACACACCTACACAGTGCAGCCAACACACTAACGTGTCGCGACACGCAGTTTGGAAAGCACTGCACTGGAGCATCAAAAAGGTAATATATCTTGTTTGTATCATTTGGCCAACTACAAAGAGACTTTACTGGAACCTAGGGAATTAATGATATAGATAATACTGATAACATTATTCACTGACTGGAATTTAAATGTTAAAATAATTTGCATAAGTGTTTACCCTGTCATGTATTGTGTATTCAACCTTCATTCGTATTCTGCCTGAAGAAGAGACCTAGGGCTGGCTTCTATTGCAGGTGATAAATGTTACCACCTATTCTAGCAAATATTTTCCTATTGAAGTCTATGGGGAAACCTGGAGATAAAAGCAGTGATAAAATTAGCACCTGCAATAGAATCCATCCCCTAGGGTTCAATTCAATTACCTCAGTTAGTTACCTTACCACATTCCCACCAAAACCACAACACCAGGGGTATGTTTTTGTTAAGATCATCTTAAGTTGAGTGCCTACCTCATCATGTGTGAAATGTCCCAACACAGGATTATATGCAAGCGAGACAGGAAAAACTTTAAAAAGATGGATGAAAGGGAAATATTTTTGCAAAAGTGGACACTGTATAGAAGGTCTCAGAGCTACTGTACAGATGTGAAACTTCAAGGCACAAAGGGCCATATGTTCAAAGAAGTAGCGAAATAGCTTTTGTCGTTTGTAACGACTTTTCAAAGTACAGTGTCGTTGGGATCATTAATATTTTCAGAGATTGTCGGTTGTGATTGGAAATATGTTGTTTGTCCTGACTGAAATTGTCGTATGGAACGACAAAAAATGTCTTAACTAACGACAAAAATGTCTTTAAAAATGTCTTAACCAACGACAAAAATGTCTTAAAGGGGAACTACCACCCCACAAAATCTTTACCTTAATCCAGTCCCCATCTGGTGACTAGCTGCTTAGTAGCTCTAGTCGCCAGAATTATTACCTGGTTTAACTGATTTTACACTTGTTCTGAGGCTGACAGTAGCAGGAAGCACGGACATCTTGCCATAGTGACGTCCGTGCGCCTGCGCTGTCAGTCCCTTTTGGCAAAATGTCGGTGCTTCCTGCTACTGTCAGCTTCGGAACAAGTGTAAAATCAGTTAAACCAGGTAATAATTCTGGCGACTAGTGCTACTAAGCAGCTAGTCGCCATATGGGGACTGGATTAAGGTAAAGATTTTGTGGGGTGGTAGTCCCCTTTAAGTAAAGACAAAAATTCTCACATTCAGAACTTCACATTCCTTCCACTTTTTTCTTAACATACAAATTTTGTCTTTTGAAAGAAATTTTTTTTGTTGTTAGTTACGACAAATTTTCTTTTCCTCTATACGACACTGGAGAATAGTTCAGCCACTCCCTAGCCCCGCCCCTTTACCCGTAAATTCTGGAGTTGTGTTGTACACAACCGACATTACGGACATTTTTGTCTTTCATACGACAATTTTTTTGTTGTTACCCCTTTGAACATACGGCCCAGAGAGACAGAAAAGATGAGAGTACAAAATGACGACCAAGTCTTACATTCTGAACTGTGGCCTAAACTATGACAAGGAATTGATAAGAAAATGGTAAAAGTACCCAAAATAATGATAATAATAAAATAGAAAATTAATGGAATAGCAAGCTTGTATCAATAAAAACCTATAAAAACATAAAACACATTGGAACAATAACTCTTTGTGGCTGCTGTAAAAACAATAATAAAAATATCTACTAGCACCAGATATGGGTGATCGAACTCACACAAAAATAACGACGTGCAGTTTGTGATCTCCCAGTCTAGATAGCACTACATACAAGCAGAATAACACCAACGAAGTGATCACAGTGAAATATACTAAACTAACTTCTCAAAACTAATGGTGCCACTGAACATGATTTGGTGACATTACTGATTAAATGAAATGTACTAAATAAATGTAATAATCCATGTTCCAACCATCCATAGAAACTAATGTGTAAAAAATAAATATTTTAATAAAGTGTGGGAAATAATTAGTTACAAAATTATCCATATCTCTAAGAAGTGAGTGAGGTATCCCAAAGGGTATGCAGAATAGTGACAAGTGTGAAGTTGAATAGTACCACTGAAAATGGTTACATGAAATGACTGAATAGATGGAACTATTTTTTTCTTTTTAACAATTTTTTTCTATACTTTATTCATACATTTGTTTTTTCACACTATTTCCTAAGTAAGGTTGGAACTTGGATTATTAAATTCATTTTCTATTTTATTATTATTATTATCGCTAGTGTAAAAGCTCATGTATACGGCCCCTCACTCCTCTTCTCCTGACCTGACATATATATATGTGTGTGTGTGTATAGCTATATATATATATATATATATATATAAACATATATACTAGTGTAAAAGCCAGTGTACACGGGCCAAGGTCTGGGTGATGTTAACCCTTTCAGTGCTAGAGTGGTATGCAATGTGTGCATTGCGTACCCCTCTGGTACTCAAAGGGTTAAGAGGTCGGTCCTGCTCTGCGTCCTGCCGCCGACGCAGTCATGCCCTGTAGAGACTGCCCGAAAACACAGAATGCTCCCAGCACAGAACTCCCAGCATTCCGTGCTGCCAGCATTCCGTGCTGCCAGCATTCCGTGCTCCCAGCA
The DNA here is from genome assembly GCA_037306005.1 of Rhinophrynus dorsalis. NCBI lineage: Eukaryota > Metazoa > Chordata > Amphibia > Anura > Rhinophrynidae > Rhinophrynus > Rhinophrynus dorsalis. The sequence continues at coordinate 18,494,892 of CM074723.1, forward strand.
CAGAACTCCCAGCACAGAGCTCCCAGCATTCCGTGCGTTTGGGCAGTCTCTACACTGCATGACAGCTTCTGAGAAACATCTTAGCGAATTATTATATAGGATATATGTAAATATATATATATATATATATATATATATATATATATATATAAATATATCCTATATAATAATTCGCTAAGGATGTTTGTCAGAAGCCGTCATGCGCAGTAGAGACTGCCCGCACAGTGGCTGATACGGAGCGGGGCGCTCCGAATTCAGACCGGAGTCCTCTCTATGCACCTTCCTGGGACCGCTTGGTCACAGAAAGGTGCGCAGAGAGATCTACAGTCTGAATTTGGAGTGCGCCGCTCCACATCAGCTGCAGTGCGGGCAGTCTCTACTGCGCATGACAGCACAGCGGCCAGTTATGACAGGATCCGGACACCAGCCGAGGTTGCTGGGTGGCACTGTGGCCCTTGTACAAAGGCTCTTCAACTAGTATATATATATATATATATATATATATATATATATATATATATATATATATATATGTGTGTGTTTGTCTGCCTCCTATTGATTCACATCCACTGACCCTGATAACAACACACAGATGTGCTGATATACACACACGTCTGGATATCTCACTGAGAAGCACATTTCCCTTGAAGACTGAACTTGGACAGCCCTAGTCTATCTAATCTATACTGAATACAGTTGAAGTATTCAGCTCTTGTTCTATAACATGAATGACAAAGAGCAACTCAGTTAGCCAATTACATTCATTATACTAGTCTACTGCTTTAACCCTTTGAGTGCCACTGAGGTATGCAACATATTGCAATACAATGTAATAGATACTTCTCTTGCACTCAGAGGGATAAATCAGTGTGGTTTATTTAGTTCTCCCCTATAGAGCAGTTGGTTTAATCCAGAACAACTCCTGGGAGAGATTCACTAAGGTGTGATAAAGAGGTGATAACTTGGAGATGACTTCTCCAGTGATATCACTTCTCCAGTCCCTATGTTATTCTTCAGAGGCTTTGCACTAGGATCACCAAAGTTGGAGATATCATAGTGCATTGGCGCCATAGAATAACATAGGAACTGGAGAAGTGATATCACTGGAGAAGTCACCTCCGCTTTATCACCTCTTTATCACCACTTTATCACTCCTTAGTGCATCTCCCCATGTCTTAGTACATCAGACTTACTGAGGTTGATGAACTGAGAAGAGATGGAGCAATTTTGGAGCAACCCAACTGCATCATAACTGGCAAATAAAAATGTCCATTGGTTTATATGTGAGTTTAAACAATGCATTGGAGGCTTCACTAGAATTAAAGGGGTTAAAAGTTTTACTTAACCCTTTGAGTGCTTGGGGAATGCAACACATTACAAAGAATTTCTTGAGGAGTAAAAGTTTTACTTAACCCTTTGAGTGCTTGGGGAATGCAACACATTACAAAACTTTTCTTGAGGAGTAAAACAAGGGAAATCCCACTGTTGGGAGATGCGTCTTTCCTGAATTATCACAGTTTAAAGTGGTAGAATTGTTTTACATAAACAGTGCCCTCTTCTGGACAGATTTCATATAGTTATTCCAGTGCATCCTAGGGGAAAGGTGAGTCACTGATAAACAGTTCTCCACAGAATATGATAGAAACTGCTGAGTCACTTCCTGTCAGCTTGAATTTAAAGGAAGTAATCACACTGTGAATCACTTCCTGTCAGTTTGAACTTGAAGGAAGCAAACTCTCTGGATCTCTCTTTCTAGACAGTCGAACAGTTTTAAACTGTTACAACTTTTAAATAAAACATCTGACAGCGGTGAGAGTACCTTTGCTCTACTCAGCAGGAAAAGCTCTATAACATACACGTTTTCAATTAAAAAATTACTATTCCCTTAATACATCAGCCTCACAAAAAATTGGATCAATTATAGAGAATACAGCTGCACCATAGGGGCACACATATAAAATTCCCAAACTCCAGTTGATTTAGATCAGGTTTGTAACCCTCTGGATATTAGAGAGAGGCCTCCAGCGCTTTGCTTATTAGTATGTTAGGTATCTCGCTATCATTCAAGGGGACTGAAGCCCTATTCAAGTTCATGTCAACTTTCATTTTCCCCATATAGTGCCACTGATTTTCCCTATAGACTTTTTCATTTTCCCCCTATAGTGCCACTGATTTTCCCTATAGATTTAATGGCCTTTTATATTTTTTGTTACACATTGACATTAATGCACTAAGAAATGAAACATTTTTTAGGCAAGCCAAGTACCCACATGGTACAAATACCACCCCCCTCAAAAAAAAAAAACATCCTATTGAAACAAAGAAACAGAATTTGACAGCAGGTAAGAACCATTTGGCCCATCTAATCTGCCCATTTTTCCTAAAATCTCAAAATTTATTTTGTCCTTTTCTTGCCTTATGTTCAGATCAGCCTTGTGCCTATCCCATGCATGCTTACATCCCCTCACTGTATTAACCTCTACCACTTCTACCTGAAGGCTGTTTCTCTTACCAATTTTGTTGGTAGTTTATTCCACTTATCTGCCACTTCTGCTAATAGATTATTCCACTTATCTACCACTTCTGCTAACAGATTATTCCACTTATCTACCACTTCTGCAGGTAGGTTATTACACTTATTTTCCACTTCTGCTGATAGGCTATTCCGCTTATATACCACCCTCTTATTGAAGTAAAACTTTCTTTCATTACTTCTAACCCTCTGTCCCTGTAGTTTTAGACTATAACCTTTTGTCCTAATATAGCTACTCCTTTGAAATGACCTTTCCTGCTATACTTTGTTGAATGTTTCAAATGAGAAGCCTAACCTCTTGAACATTAGAGAGGTAGTGCTTAAATGGTTAATTCTGCTCTAGAATTTCTCCATCTCTACTTAGTACGTTAGCCTGTCTGTGTAATGTAATCTAGATTAATTACTCCTTTTTGTTTTTCGACAGTTTGCACAATTGGCTAGTGTGTTTATGTGGAACATATGGTCTTGTCTTTTCCATCCTGAATACGCGCAGTTAATGTGTTTGTACTCAGACGTTCTCCGCTGAACAAAATCCCGAATAAAGTAATCTCCCTGTTAACGATGTAGGAAGCAGGAATTTGTGAAGCTCCCAGCTTCCCTTCCTGTGTCCAGCTGGCTTACACAAACACCTGTTACGATATCTGGACTGGGCCAAAGCAGAAAGTGTAGTATCAAGAAACAAGGACTACAAAATCAATTGCAAATTGAAATTAAAATTGTAGTGATGATACTTCCAGTTCAGAAGACTCTAGCAAAGTGAAAATATACTTTGGCACCAGGATTTATTGTGTAATTGTAGTTTATGAAATGCCTATTCATTAGCAAGTTTAGTGATTTTTATGGAAAATGGTATGACAATAGAACAATTTATGCATCAGCCTGTTAAATGGGTGAATATTGTATTATACTGCATACTTTGTTTATGTGGACCTGTCACCTTAAGATATGTTTAATTCATTTTAAAGTGAATTAAAAATGGCTATATGTTCTGCTAACGATTTGTTAGTAATATAAATAGTTTTTTGAGAAATTAACCTTTATTTGTTGGTGACACAGTGTGATAGTGTGCTATGAATAATTCTAGGCAGAGCCCGCACATTTAAAGTGGAAGTCAGAGACACTCAGCTAGGAACGAGCCTGCAATACAAATTTGCAAGCTCTACAGAAATGGTGTCCTACCCAGGGTGTAGTCTCTTTTAGCCCACTAGTGCCTTTTACAGAGAGGAAATATCCTAAAGCATATCATATTGGTCCTTCCATAACAGCAGTCCAACCACGAAATGCCAGGCAAGTCCTCTCTGAACAAACAGAAGCAGCCAACCCCAGATGTACGTTTTGGCCTTGTTGGGCCTCGTCGGTGAGGTGTAGCTGATCTCTCTAGGTACTGTGAGCAAGGGGTCCAGTGCTGGATTCCCCTATTACCCTTGAGGTGACAAATCTCAAGAGTAATTTGCATATGTAAAGCGGAAGTCAGAGACGCTCAACTAGAGCGAGGCTGCAATACAAATTTGCAGGCCCTATAGGAATGGTGTCCTATTTAGGGTGCAGTCTCTTTTAGCCCACTAGTGCCTTTCACAGAGAGGAAATATCCTAAAGCAGTGGTTTTCAACCAATGCCCTCAGTGGCTACTATCAGACCAAGATTTAAGAATTTCCTTTTAAGAGCACAGGTGAGTTAATCAGTATGACTGAGCCTCTGATCAACACACTTGTGTTCTAGCAGGGAAATTCCTAAGTCCTGGCCTGTTAGTGGCCACTGAGGGCATGGGTTGAGAACCTCTGTCCTAAAGCATATCATATTGGTCCTGTCATAACAGCAGTCCAGCCACAAAATGCCAGGCAACTCATCTCTGAACAAAAGAAGCAGCCAACCCCTGATGTACATTTTGGCCTTGTTGGGTCTCATCAGTGAGGTGTAGTTGATCTTTCTAGGCATTGTGAGCTCACACATTGTCTTTCATCTACTGTGGAACACAGGCACCATGGGAACCATGGGGTAAAGTGTCTTCCCACATGAGGGTAGGGCACAGCCATAAAAAGAGCCCTCTGAAGGTGGAGTCTCCCTCTCTCTGCTCCACTTTATAGCCCACCAGACATAATAAGTTTTAAAAGTGACTTCAAAGGAGATGGATGGGGCAGAAATTCTCTTACCCTGTTGTTTTTTGTTTTCTGAATTTATTTGGATCTTTTCAATTCCCCCCCATTAGGTCGGCTCCTATCGCTGGGCCTCCTTGATAGAAATAGACCAGGGAACAGATTCTAATGGACCTGAGAATGCTGAAGGATGGCTTTCTCATGTTCATGTTCCTCTTTCTCTCATTTCATATAGGAGCCTGAAAACCGAAGAGTATTCCAGTTCACAGAGTGTACAGGTTATCTGAGAATGTCCTTCTGTCTGACTGTGTCTGTCTAGCAGCCACTGTCTGAGATCGGTGGTGATTTGATTAGTTTGGAACTCTGGTTCCTCATGCTTCTAGCCCCTGTTGCCCTCTCACACACTTTGGGGTGAACTTACTTTTATATTGCTTTATTTTAATCTTTTAACTTTTCTATTTTTGTACTTTTATTGGATTGTGGTGCGTTGAAGACGTGTGTGCTCAAGGTGGCCATATTGGATGGGGCATTGACTGCATACATTCTGTTCCCTGCAGCGATGGGTGGCCTGTGTACAGGAAGGGGGGTAATTAATTTATCGTTAGACTATTATCAGGGGGGGCCTCAGGGGGTCTCCCAACTGTGAGGGTGACAAATTGACATGACAACTGGAGAGACTCCTTGACATTCAGACCATTTGGAGGGAAAAACTTTTTCCTATGAGGCCCAGGTTCCTTAGGACTGAAGAGAAGGGAGGGGGGTGCCTTGCTGCTCTAATTCCTTTTTTCAATGCCCTGAGCAACTCACAAGGTACCTACTTTTTAGCTCTTTACTGAATCTTTCTCCTGGCATTGTGTCCGTAACCTCTTACAGAAAGACAAGTATTTTTCCTTATTTTCTCTCTTGTATTCTCTCTTTGGGAGTCTCCTAGTTATGTCTGAGCACAAGGGTCAACTCCTAGAAATATTTTGCTATGTGGCTTGACCCCAATCTAACTTTTAGTCTTCATATTGATAAATTGACATCCAAACTTTATCCTAAAATAGGTGATCTATCTAAAAACAAATTCTGCTTAAGTCCACTGGTAGGAAAATGTATTGTTCAACAGATGTTAATACCAGTCACAGATTAAGGAGACGTAGTATAAGCTTCTGTGCCGCAAATCGAACATGGTAGACTCGACACTGCATAACTCATTATGCAGGATTGTCCTCCAATATAATTTCACTACCCATCAATTTGATATGTTTAAAGAACTAAATTGGCTAACACACAAATCTAGACATGCCATTCACCTTTCTTGCTTAGTTAATAACTAGGGGTGGGAGAAAAGTGACAAAAATTTTCCACATGAATTTTCGCAAAAAAAGTATTTTCCTTTCTTCAATGCAAAATGTTCCTCTTTTTTGCCTATTTCAGCAAATGTTTCACCTATTCTAACACATTTTTCTTCTATTACAAGAAATGTTTCTCCTATTACAACACATTTTTCACCTATGTTTCTTATGGTGCAACATTTCCCAGCACAATGTTACTAAATGAACATATAGCTTGAATACATTGTTAGCATGCAGAGTACATTTGTCCTTTGCCCACAACATTTATTTCCTGCCTAAGTGACACTGGCACATATTGATGATGATGATGTCAAGTGATAAAAATAAATACAGTACAACCTACAATGTGGCAGATGTGTATGGTAGTAGTGGTGGGGGACTGGCACGGTGTGATTGGTGGGACCTTGACAAACTGCTTCCAACTTGGGAGGAGAGGGATCATCATCATTTATTGCACACGCTGCAGCAACGATTGCTGCAGTCAGTTTTTCAACTAACACTTTACTCCCACGTCCCTTCACTGCTCCACCTTTCCCCCTCCCCCTTGTGAATTTTCTGGATGTTACTCAACAACTCAGTCACACCAAATTTGGGGGTATTTGGGGTCAAACTCCTTCCTCCCTTCTTCTTCACCAGAGTGCCCCCAGAATCCCCTAATACAGAGAACAAATGTCCTACAAAAAAGACTCCCTAAACTAAGTTCAATTCCCCTTTATTTTCTATCTTCTCTGGTTCACAAAAAAATACAGAATGGCTGCTGTAGGAGCCTGAAACCATATTTTATGGCTGTAGAAAAGTAAAGAAAACTTGCATGTGGTGGGGAAAATGTTTTCTTCCCATTGATTTCAAGTTTATATACTCTGAGGGTTCCTGAAGAAAGACCCTAGAGCTCTGAAACATGTCAGACCTTAGACTGAAGTAACCACTCGTTTTGAACTGTATCAATTTTGAAATAAAGTGTTTTATACTATGCTCATTTGGCTACAAATATTTTTAACCATTGTATGCTGAAGGAGGTGGTCCAGAGACCCGGTGACCCCGAAACAGGATGGGCAATTGTTCCTGCTTGCAATTTTGCCAGATGTGGAACTTCTAGATGGCCATCATCTAAATGTAAGTTGACTGATTAAACAAATTACAAGTTGTATTGTGTGATCCGTTTGGTGCCCTCCTTCTTTGTGGTGTTTTTTGACCAGCCCCTTTTCTAAATCTGTGACAACAAACTCAGTCATACCTCTCTGCTGAAGGAGCCATAGGTGTTATTTCAAATGAAGGAAATCTTGGCACACATGCTTACACATCAACAGTACTTCTATTATGTGCCCCAGAGCCCTGGGAACTTTTAGGAGTGCCTCTGCCGATGCTAGTTGTGACACTTCCAACATGTTAATGGTGTCTCCCAATCAGACCTGTGATTGCGTTTCAGGTGTTCTTAAATGGTTTATTAATATCACTGGTGGTGGTGGAACTTTTTTACATAACTCTGACAAACTGCTTCCTTAGGAGGAAAAGGATCATTATCATTTTTTTGCACATGCTGCTGCAACCATGGTTGCAGTCATTTTATAGACTACCACATTTATAACACTTCCCTGCACTGTTCCTACTCCTTTCCCCCTACCCCTGCCTCTAGTAGGTTTTCTGGAGATTATTAAACTAATACTTATTTTAAAAGTGAAATATGAAACAGATCTGTCTTGCCCTTTAAAAAATACTCTATGTTGTCTAGTATATGTCTGCCTCAGTCACAGCTCATGTCAGATTCATAGTCTCTGTCAACTATCAATCACACTATTTTTGCATTTTTTTGTACTTTTTACATAACTTTTTAATTTTAACCCCTTAATGCCGGGAGACGCCACTCAGGGTTGGCTGTTAAGGACCACAGGTAATTTTTGTTTGTTTGTTTGTTTTAATGGATTCTTGGGTCATCAATCATCAACGTGCCAGGACTGTCACAGGTCCTTAAGTGGAAGAACGGGTATTATGGTCCTGGCATGTCAAGGATCATTAAGGGGTTAATTAACAACTGTTTCTTCCCCTCTTATCCTATAGCTAGTGTCTTGAGGATTTCAACTTCTGCTTTCTCTCACCCCATGTCTCTGCAATCTTTTTCTTTTTTACAGTACAGACGATGATAGATCTTACTAATCCAACCTTTTCTCACCCAAGACACTACTAAAACTCTTATCCAAACACTCATCATGTCTATCTTGACTACTGTATCTCACTACTAACTGGCCTTCCTCTCACCTGACTAACCCCACTACAGTCCGTAATAAAGTGTGCTGCAAGTCTAATCTACCTCACACATCACTTCTCTAAAACCAATCCCCTTTGCCAATCCCTACATTGGCTCCCATTATCATATAGAATTAAATTCAACATTCTGGTGCTAACTTACAGAGCCCTTCCTAACACTGCACCCCCTATATTTCATATCCCATTTCCAACTCTCCATCTTTGAGCTGCACATGACCTTCTCCTATCTACAGCCCTCATTACTTCCTCCCACTCCCTCCTTCAGGACTTCACCAGTGCTGCACCTGAGCTCTGGAATTCCCTCCCCTGTCCCATCAGACTCTCCACCGGCCTTCAGATCTTCAGATGCTCCCTGAAAACTCACCTCTTCAGGGAAGCCTATCAACTACCTCCATAACCGTCACAAGCAAGGTTGGACAAACAGCCTGTCCAACTACTGCTCACTCTCAATTCCTTCTAAAATTCAATCTTCCACCTACTTCCCCATCATGATTTCATTGTTCAGTCTTTTCCCTCAAACAGAACCGCCTCTTCCCTGGACCACATTGCACTCAACAGCATTTCTCTCTCCCACCCACTGACCGGCAGTTCATGTGGCAGGAGGCACTAACACCCAATACTCTTTCTGGGTCCAACCAACGTTCCTCTAAAATGTAAGATCTCTCCAGAAGGACCCTCGGACATTTTTGTTTCTATATTCGATTTGTACTATCTAATATCTTTGTATGTCCACTCTCTGTTGTACAGTGCTGCAAAATAAGTTGTGGCTATATAAATAAAGAATAATAATAATAGAGGAAAGGTGCTTTCCACTAAGCCAAAGGTAGGGATTTTATTACAGTATGGACGGTAAAGATATGGAATTCCTAGACTCCGGATGTTGTTCTTGCATATACTGTAGCTGCTTTCAAGAAAGCAATGGATACCTATCTAGCACAGAGCAATATTGAGAACTAGTTGAAGAGCCCGTTACACGGGCCACAGTGCCACTGCCAGCCGGTCGCAGGGCAGTCATGCACAGCAGAGACTGCCCACACCGCAGCTGATACAGTGCCAGCCGGTCACGGTACAGTCATGCTCAGTACAGACTGCCCGCGTCGTGGCTGATACAGAGCACCTGCACTGTATCAGTCTCATCACGGGCAGTCTCTACTGCACGTGACTGCATCGTTACACACGTTTTAGCGAATTATTATATAGGATTATGACAGTTGGCTTCAATGCAGATAGGATGTTGATCCAGGGAACTATTGACTGCCATTTGGAGTCAGGAAGAATTTTTTTTATCCACTTGGGGCTTAATTGGAAATGATGAGAGGTCATCCATTAAGACTAGAGGAAAGGCGCTTTCGACTAAAACAAAGGCTGGGATTTTTGCAGTATGGGGGGTAATTTTTTAAGCACTTGGGGCTTAATTGGAAATGGCTTCAATGTTTTTTTTTTCCTTCCTCTGGAACAGGAGTGACTTTGCATGGGCTGGACTTGATGGATGCAGGTTTTTTTCAGCCTCATCAACTATGTCACTATGTTAATCAAAGGGTTAACTCCTTGGGCACTGGCGTGGTCTTGTCTTCAAAACAATGCTTTGAATACCTCTCTAGCAGCAGGGGGGGTTCAGTTTGCCTTACTCAAACCCTCTTTACATGGGCAACATTGGGACAAAATTGGTTGCATATCACTGAAGCATAGAATTCTGTGTTTTTGACTGCCGCATTATTTTAATTAAATAAATAATTATTGAACGTTTTATTATTTTAGTATAATATAAAATGACACATTTTGCAACACTTCATTTCTAAGTGCAACCACTTAAAGATTAACTGTCACTTTCTAAGTCCACTCATTTGGAACATCCATTTGATTGGATGTGCACGAGAATTCTTCTTCGTTAATTTATTCTATTCTGTTTGGAGGAGGATGGAGGCAATTTCAGGACAGATAAGTAAATAATGATGCTGTCTGTGACACTCAGCTCTGCTGAGATTAAATATGTCCTACCTACTATACTAGATATCTCTAAAACCATTACACTGATTGAAGAACAAAAACAACAAGTAAACATTGGCAATTTAAATAGATAACTTTAATTAGACTAAGAGCTGTGTAGTGTCAGATCCACTTTAACCACTTAGATGCAAAAATGTACTGGAAATTTCTTTAGGATTACAGGCATTAACCCCTTAATGACACAGGACATACATGTACGTCCTGTGTGGCTGTCACTTAGTGACAGAGGACGTACATGTACGTCCCGGAAATCCGGCTCCCCGCGCGGCTGCGCGCCGTTCGGGGACTCCGGATTATTTTAAAAAAATAAAAAAAAATGTTAGACGGGCGTTAAGTGACGTTAAGTATCTTTATTTTGTAGGCATTAAAAAAACATGAAGAACGATGTAAGTCTTATCTATCAAACCTTTTTGGTGGTTTGAGAGATATCCACAAGCAAAGTTTCCCCTCCCGCCCCTTTTACCGAGTGTAAGCCATCTCTTCTCAGATGTGGAATGCAGTCCATAGACCAGACAGATAACAGAAGGGGACAATCTTCTTCCTATGATAACAATGAAAGCCCTGCCCCCCTTGACAAGTTTTTCAGGTTTTTCCCTTATCTTAATTGAAGATTGTCCCTCTCTGCAGTCTACCTGGGCACCTCCCTTCTGATCTGGCTGAACAGTGTTACATCAGTAAAAGGGGCGGGAGGGGGATACTTTGTCATTGAATTACTCTTGAACTACAACTCTGACAGAATTGAAATAACACTCTCCAAAGTCCAAATACTATGATGATTAATCAGACCTGCTTTCATTATGAAACATTACTATCCCTATAAAGAGGAACTGTCAGATGTCCAAATCCTCACCTCTGTGTGAGCATCTGTCTTGACACGATTTGCACAATTTTTGGTTCCAATAAATGTATCCAACCCCTTTAGTGGATGATGGTTCTGACAGCCTCAGAAAGAGGAAAGAGGAATTGTCAGGAAAGTTGAGTCATTAGATATGCAGGATGTGGCACAGAGGTCTGTGAGCTCAAGTCTTCTGAGATTAAAGAGCCCCTAACTGATAAACCAAAATTCTCTAAAAACCATTATGATTGGGAAAACAAAATCATGAGAAAATGTCAGTTCAAACAGACACTTTTAATGAGACTAACACTGTGTAGTGACAAATCCACTTTATTTAGATGAAAAACGGTATACTGGAAACATCTTAGAGATCTAAGGCATTAAGAGGAACTGGCACCTGTCCAAATCCTCACCTCTATGGCAGAGTTCACATAATTGTTCCTTCGATTTACTACCCCCCTTTGGCAGAAGCTGATATATCTGGCAGCCTTAAAAGGAGGAATGAGGAAATTAGATAATAAATGACTAAGCAATTATGCAGGCTATGCTACACCATTCACAGAGCTCAGTTTTCTTAGGCTAGTGTCCCTAACTACTAAACCAAAACTCTATAAAAGCATTCCACTGACTGAAAAACCAAAAAAAAAAGTCTAAATTATAGGCAGTGTATAGAGTTACACCAGTTCCGGCACTTAAGGATTGGTGATGGTCCTGGCACGTCATGGAATTCTGGGAATGCAGCCCGCATGTCGGATTGGGCAGTTATTAAGGGGTTAAAGAGTAGGATACTTGAAATGCTGTCACAATTTTACTTATTCAGTGGGTGCAGTTCAGTTCTCCTTCTTTAGGTATTTATCTGTATTTTACCACCCTTCATTACAGAAACTAAGAAATAACATAACCTATTATTTTAAATACTTTATCACTTTTTATCTTCCACAGTAAACCTGCTCTTGGCTCAGTGTCTCTGTTGCTGAACTAATAATGTTCCTCCCATAATTCTGTTAAATAAGAGAATAGCTGCATATCCGAGTTTTGATTAGACTATTACTTCTATGCAAATTAAATTAAAGCAATGCCTCTACATTTCATGTAAACTTGCCATTAAAAATGATTGAAATAGGCAAATGTTCTTTATGTTGCGCTTAGGCTAAAAAAAAATACTTATCTCATAGGTTTACAAACAGGTCAGAGCAAATTAATTTCAAAAAGCCATCTGAAAAGATCATGTTTTCATTTATATTGTTTTGGTTAGAGATATTTGTTTTCGGATTAAATTATAGTAAGCATTGAAGATGGTGTACGAAGCGGAACAGGAAAAATTCTCGGGCAAACCAACTGTACTACAGGGGAAAATCAGGCTTCTCACTGATCTAACCATTTGAGTACCAGCGTTGCAATGCATTGGAGGGTTAAAGTGGACATGTCATTACAAACCTTTCAGTCTCATTAAACACATCTATTTAAAGGAGCAGTAAACTTTTTTTTATGAAAATATATATATTGTAGGGATTTTCCGATTGAGTAAAATAAGGGTACTCTCACTGCAGAGAGATTTATATTTCCAGAGTTATTACAGTTTAAACCCATGTTTTTTTGCATTAGCAGTGCCCTCTAGTGGTCAAATTCTAATTATATTTCCTGTTAGATTCTAATGGAGAGGAAAGTCAGAAAAGTCAGAGACATACAGTTCTCCATAGAATGTGACAGAAACTGCTGAGTCACTTCCTGTCAGTTAGAATTATCAGGAAGTAAACACAGTAAATTCACTTCCTGGTTATTTAAACTGCTATACATATTGAATAAAACATCTGCCAGCGATGGGAGTGACCTTGTTTTATTCAGCAGGAAATGCTCTATAAAATGTGTTTTCATAGAAAAAAAGTTTACTGCTCCTTTAAACCGCCTATACCTTGTACTTTTTAATAGTTTTAGATGCTTTTCATTTCGTAGCTGGGGAATCTTATAGCAGAGCTTTGTTCTCTGACTGGATTCTATTAGGGCCGTTAGTGATATTAAATGAACGGTGGTAGTTTTAAGTCACAGTTTGGTATTCTCCCACCTGTACTTTGACAAACTGCTGCCAGTAAAAAACATGCAATGAGGGCAACATTAGTGCCCTATGAGAGTAATGAGGCATCCATGTCCCATCCCATTTCATGCTGTGGCTATTAACATGCATTAAAAGGACACTAATGTCCCATAAAAAATTATTCTCCTTTTGTAGTTGAAAAAAAATATATTTGAAGCAACTTCCATCTCTGAAACTGCTATGGTGTGAGAGATATTCTCATTGAAAGTTCCTCCCTCCCTCCCCTTCTCCTGACATCAGCGTCTAGCTGACAGCAGGAGATCCCGGTCCGGGGACCAGCCGCGGCTCTTTAGCACAGCCGAAATCGCATTATTTATAAACCAGTTAAAAAGCCCATGTACACGGGCCAAGGTCCAGGTGATATTAATGCGTTGTGTACCCCTCTGGCACTCAAAGGGTTAAGAGGCCGGTCCTGCTCTGCGTCCTGTCGCTGACGCAGTCATGCACTGTAGAGACTGCCTGAAAGCACAGAATGCTCCCAGCACAGAACTCCCAGAATTCCTACACCTCCCAGAATTCCTACACCTCCTAGCATTCCGTGCTCCCAGCATTCTGTGCTCCCAGCACAGAACTCCCAGCATTCTGTGCTCCCAGCATTCCGTGGCCCCAGCATTCTGTGCATTCGGGCAGTCTCTACTGCGCATGACGGATTCTGACAAACATCGTAGCAAATTATTATATAGAATAATTACTTCTTTGGAAAGGTCTACAAAGCGTGCCTGGTTTGCAAGCACAGTTTGTAGACCATTCCAATGAAGGAATTTGTTTTAAGGGTCGTTAAGGGGTTAAATAGCACAATTTCGGCTCTGCTAAAGAGCCTCCTCTACTCAGCCGACTCAAATCTCCTGCTGTCAAAAGAGGAGGGAGGGGGAATGTTCAATGCGAGTATCTCTCAAACCATAGTGGTTTGAGAGATGGGAGTTGCTTGAAATATTTTTTTTTTCAACTACAAAACAAGAACATTTTTTTATGGGACATTACTGTCCCTTTAAGGGACTGTCTCTTCTGCCGGTAATTCTGCTCCTACAAAACATAGGTGTTGCGTCCCTAATGAATGTTGCGTGCCTAATGGCAAGACCATTAGGCCCTTAGGCTGGCCCTGGGTGCAGCTGGCTTTTTCTGGAATTTCTGCTCTTTTTTTTGTAAGAAAAGAAAAAAAAAGGCAATTGTGATGTATATTCATACAGGTATATTCAGCTTTTATGGCAATACTTCAGCAAGAACACTCTGGGAGTTATTCATTGAGGCATTATTAAGTGGAGATCAATTCTCCAGTGATATCACTTCTCTGGTTCCTCTGTTTTTCTATGGAGCCAATGCACTAAGATTTCTCCAGTGCTGGAGATCTTAGTGCATAGGCTCTATAGAATAACACTGGAACTGGAGAAGTCATCTCCGCGACATCTAACTCTTCTCAATCCTACTGTTCTGAGTCATCAAATCTGTTACTCAGGGGCAGTCACTGAAAGATTATAGTTCCCTTTGGGGTACACCAGTATTGTTGTGGTCCTATTTGTAGCTACTACTCTTTATAACACAAATAAACAGCAAACAGACAAAAAATGAATCAAAAGGAAAAGATGAACACAATTAAAGACAAGGAAGAACATTAAACAGAGTTTAACCCCTAGAGTGCCAGGTGGGTACAATGTACGAGTTTGGACAGCTGTACCCGCTGTGCCAAGCTCGTACAATGTACCCACTAAAATGCGGTCACTGCTTAAGCCGGTATAACCGGCTGGCAGTGGCCGCATTTCAGCTGAAATGCAGCCTGGCACTCTTGGGAGGACATGAGGATCACTCCTCATGTCCTCCCAGGTATTGATCTCCCAGCCGATCGCGCTGGGAGATCAATATCGCCAAGGGAGAAGCTCTGAGAAACAGAGCTTCTCTCTCCGCCCCCCTCCTACCCCGAACTTCCGGGTAGGAGTGAGCGGGACCGGGGGAAACCTCCTAACGTCATCGGTGACATGATCACCGATGACGTTAGGGAAGTTTCCCTTGGCCGATTCCCTCCTACCGGTGGTAGGAGTGAAAGGCAGGAGAGCTTCTGCTCTCCTGTAGTCGCCAAATTAGTCTCCCAGCCTATCGGCTGGGAGATCAATTACTGGGGGGAAACCAGGAGGGGTCCTGATTAGTGTTGAGCGAGCACCCCGATGCTCGGGTGCTCGGGTGCTCTGACCGAGCACCCCCTGAGGCTCGAGTGCTCGGCCGAGCACCCGAGCCCCATTGAAAAGCATGGGGCGACACGAGCATTTCACCAGGCACCCCCTGCTCTGATGAGGGGAGGGTGCCTGGTCAATGCCCCCCTTCATCTCCGCTATGCCCCGTTCATCTCCAAACGCCCCCTTCATCTCCGCAATGTCCCCCTTCATCTCCGCTATGCCCCCTTCATCTCCGCTATGCCCGTCTTCCACAATGTCCCCCTTCATCTCCGCTATGCCCCTCTTCCACAATGTGCCCCTTCATCTCCGCTATGCCCCTCTTCCACAATGTCCCCCTTCATCTCCTCTATGCCATAGAGGAGATGAAGGGGGACATTGTGGAAGAGGGGCATAGCGGAGATGAAGGGGCACATTGTGGAAGAGGGGCATAGCGGAGATGAAGGGGGACATTGTGGAAGACGGGCATAGCGGAGATGAAGGGGGACATTGTGGAAGAGGGGCATAGAGTCTATGCCCCTCTTCCACAATGTCCCCCTTCATCTCCGCAATGCCCCCTTCATCTCCGCAATGCCCCCGTACCTCCAGTCCCTGGTGGTCCAGCGGAGCGTCTTCGGATCTGTGCCTCTTCCGGCACAGATCCCCGCCACCCGAACATGGTGGGCGAGCACATGGCGGTACTCGACGAGTACCGCCATGTGCCGAGCAGAGCGATGCTCGAGCCGATCCGAGCATCGGCCGAGCACGCTCGCTCAACACTAGTCCTGATGTCCCCCACGAGGTCTGAAAAGATTAAAATAAAAAATAAAATAAAAAAAAAATCCTTAGTAACCCTGTGATGTACTGGAGACCCCTGTAGCACTCACAGGGTCACTTCTTGTGGGGGATTTTTTTTTTATTTGCAAGACCTCATTGGGGGGATCAGGGGGGGTCCTGATGCCCCTCAATGAGGTCTATGAGTAAAAAAAATTCTTTTTTTAAAAATTAACTCTGTGTGTGCCACAGGGGGGGTCCAATGCACCTCCCCCCTCCTGTGGCACACACAGGGCTTTTCTCATTCCTTTGTTACTAGAGCTTGTTGGGGGCCATCAGGATTGGTCCTGATGGCCCCCCAACAAGCTCTGATTACAAAGTAATAATTAAAAAAAAAATTAACCCTCTGAGTGCCAGAAGGGTCCAATGCATTGCTTTGCAATGCGCTGGAGACCCTTGTGGCACTCACAGGGTCATTTCTTTTGGGGGGATTTTTTTTTTTGCAAGACCTCATTGGGGGGATCTGGGGGGGGGGGTCCTGATGCCCCTCAATGAGGTCTATTAATAAAAAAAAAATAAAAAAAAAAATTAACCCTGTGTGTGCCACAGGAGGGGTCCAATGCACCCCCCTCCTGTGGCACACACACAGGGCTTTTATCATTACTTTGTTACTAGAGATTGTTGGGGGGCCATCAGGATTGGTCCTGATGGCCCCCCAACAAGCTCTGATTACAAAGTAATAATTAAAAAAAAATTAACCCTCTGAGTGCCAGAAGGGTCCAATGCATTGCTTTGCAATGCGCTGGAGACCCTTGTGGCACTCACAGGGTCATTTCTTTTGGGTTTTTTTTTTTTTTTTTGCAAGACCTCATTGGGGGGATCTGGGGGGGTCCTGATGCCCCTCAATGAGGTCTATTAATAAAAAAAAAATTAAAAAAAAAATTAACCCTGTGTGTGCCACAGGAGGGGTCCAATGCACCCCACCCTCCTGTGGCACACACACAGGGCTTTTATCATTACTTTGTTAATAGAGATTGTTGGGGGGCCATCAGGATTGGTCCTGATGGCCCCCCAACAAGCTCTGATTACAAAGTAATAATAATAAAAAAATTAACCCTCTGAGTGCCAGAAGGGTCCAATGCGCTTTGCAATGCGCTGGAGACCCCTGTGACACTCACAGGGTCACTCCGTTTGTGGACATACATATTTTTTTATTACTAAGACCTCATTGGGGAGGGATCAGGGGGCCCTGATGCCCCTCAATGAGGTATACAATAAAAAAAAATTAAAACAAAAATTAACCCTGTGTGTGCCACTGGGAGGGGGGTTCAATGTTGACCCCCTTCCTGTGTCACACACAGGACTTTTTATCATTACTTTGTGATCAGAGCTTGTTTGGTGGCCATCTGAATACAAAGTAACGATAAAAAAATTAACCCTTTGTGTGCCACAGGGGCCCAAATGCATTGCTTTGCAATCCACTGGACACCCTTGTGGCGCACACAGGATTTTTTCCCCCCTTTATTTTTTATTTAGACCTCATTGTATGGGTTCTGATGCCCCCAACGAGGTCTACACAAAAATATTGGGGGGAAAAGCCCCAAAAAATGCACGTGCCACAGGAGGGGGGGTCCAACGCAGTGCTTTGTATGAGGGGACATACATTGCACACTGGTAGTCACAGATCTCCTGTACACACTATCAGACACTGCCCCACCATCACCACCATACTTGCTCCTGTGTAAAACAAATGTTTGTTTTTTTTCCTGTAGCACCACATTCTGGAAATAGTTGTGCCATCTAACTTAGGGGTAAAAAGGCAAGTGACCCCTCATTAGATGCGGCAGGTTGTCTTCTTTCCAAAATGGTATGATTTATCTACCTCTTCTTCAATTCTGAAGGTGTTATAGCCATTTTTGTACAGGCAAGTCAGGTTTGAGAAAATGTTATAAACATCAGAGGTTGTAGTAGGTGTAGTTTTCTACTTCTAGCACCCCTTAAGGTAGTTCAGCTCATACCAATGGGGTTTCATTTGACTCCTAAGAGCACTAGCAAACAAATGCAGTTGAGAATTCCATGGTTTTCACAGAGCTCCATACATTTGAAGGGCCAGAAATGTAAAAAAATGCAATTTTTTTCCTATATCGCCTCCTTCTGGAAACATTTATGCACACCAGTATTGGGGTAAGAAGGCAAGTGATCCCTCATTAGGTGAGTCAGGTTGTCTTCTTTCCAAAATGGTATGGTTTATCTACCTTTTCTTCAATTCTGAAGGTGTTATAGCCATTTTTGTACAGGCAAGTCACATTTGAGAAAATGATAGAAACATCAGAGATTGTAGTAGGTGTAGTTTTCCACTTCTAGCACCCCCTAAGGTAGGTCAACTCATACCAATGGGGTGTCGTTTGACTCCTAAGAGCACTAGCTAATGAATGCAGTTGAAAATCCCAAGGTTTTTACAGAGCTCCATACATTTGAAGGGGCAGAAATGTAAGAAAATGCCTTTTTTTCATTAGCGCCACCTCCTGGAAGCATTTGTGCATACCAGCCTTTGGGTAAGAAGGCAAGTGACCCCTCATTAGATGCGGCAGGTTGTTTTCTTTCCAAAATGGCATTGTTTCTCTACCTTTCCTGCATATCTATTATGGTTATAACCATTTTAGTGCAAGCAGATAATTTAAAAAACAAAAGTGTCAGGTTTACGTACGTGTTCCTAGCACCCACATATTGTATGTTAACCCACACAAATGGGCTACCATTTTTCTTATGTTGGTAGCAGGTACTGAATACAGCAGGAAATTTTATGGTTTTCAAAGATTTTAGTATCTTTGAAGTGGTGGAAATGTAAAAAAACATGTATTTATTCCCATAGCGCCACCTTTTGGAAATATTTGTGCACTTCAGCCCGGGGGGTAGAAAGGCAAGTGACCCCTCACTTGATGTGGGAGAAAGTCTACTTTCCAAAATGGTATACCTTTTATACCTTTCCTTCATGTCTCTAACCGTTATGAACATTTTAGTACAAGCTGCCATTTTCGAAGAAGCAAACAGGTAGGTGTAGTTATGTGCTTCTGGCACCCCTAATTTAGGTTGACTCATTCCAATGGGGTGTCATTTTTCTCCTAAGAGCACTAGCTAATGAATACAGTTGGAAATACCATGGTTTGCACATATTTCTGTACATTTGAAGGGGCAGAAATGTAAGAAAATGCCTTTTTTTTTCATTAGCGCCACCTTCTGGAGGCATTTGTGCACTCCAGGCTTGGGGTAACAAGGCAAGTCACCCATCATTAGATGCGGCAGGGTGTCTTCTTTTCAAAATGGTATGGTTTGTGTACCCTTTCTTCACTTCTGTAGTTGTTATAACCATTTGTGTACAGACAAGTAATGTTTGAGAAAATGTTAGAAAAATTTGAAGTTGTAGTAGGTGTCGTTTTGCACTTCTAGCACCCCCTGAGGTAGTTAAACTCATAACAATGGGGTGTCATTTTTTCTCCTAAGAGCACTAGCTAATGAATACAGTTGGAAATACCATGGTTTGCACATATTTCAGTACATTTGAAGGGGCAGAAATGTAAGAAAATGCCTTTTTTTTTCATTAGCACCACCTTCTGGAGGCATTTGTGCACACCAGGCTTGGGGTAACAAGGCAAGTCACCCATCATTAGATGTGGCAGGGTGTCTTCTTTTCAAAATGGTATGGTTTGTGTACCCTTTCTTCACTTCTGTAGTTGTTATAACCATTTGTGTACAGACAAGTAATGTTTGAGAAAATGTTAGAAAAATTTGGAGTTGTAGTAGGTGTCGTTTTGCACTTCTAGCACCCCCTGAGGTAGTTAAACTCATACCAATGGGGTGTCATTTTTCTCCTAAGAGCACTAGCTAATGAATACAGTTGGAAATACCATGGTTTGCACATATTTCAGTACATTTGAAGGGGCAGAAATATAAGAAAATGCCTTTTTTTTTCATTAGCGCCACCTCCTGGAGGCATTTGTGCACTCCAGGCTTGGGTTAACAAGGCAAGTCACCCATCATTAGATGCGGCAGGGTGTCTTCTTTTCAAAATGGTATGGTTTGTGTACCCTTTCTTCACTTCTGTAGTTGTTATAACCATTTGTGTACAGACAAGTAATGTTTGAGAAAATGTTAGAAAAATTTGAAGTTGTAGTAGGTGTCGTTTTGCACTTCTAGCACCCCCTGAGGTAGTTAAACTCATAACAATGGGGTGTCATTTTTTCTCCTAAGAGCACTAGCTAATGAATACAGTTGGAAATACCATGGTTTGCACATATTTCAGTACATTTGAAGGGGCAGAAATGTAAGAAAATGCCTTTTTTTTTCATTAGCACCACCTTCTGGAGGCATTTGTGCACACCAGGCTTGGGGTAACAAGGCAAGTCACCCATCATTAGATGTGGCAGGGTGTCTTCTTTTCAAAATGGTATGGTTTGTGTACCCTTTCTTCACTTCTGTAGTTGTTATAACCATTTGTGTACAGACAAGTAATGTTTGAGAAAATGTTAGAAAAATTTGGAGTTGTAGTAGGTGTCGTTTTGCACTTCTAGCACCCCCTGAGGTAGTTAAACTCATACCAATGGGGTGTCATTTTTCTCCTAAGAGCACTAGCTAATGAATACAGTTGGAAATACCATGGTTTGCACATATTTCAGTACATTTGAAGGGGCAGAAATATAAGAAAATGCCTTTTTTTTTCATTAGCGCCACCTCCTGGAGGCATTTGTGCACTCCAGGCTTGGGTTAACAAGGCAAGTCACCCATCATTAGATGCGGCAGGGTGTCTTCTTTTCAAAATGGTATGGTTTGTGTACCCTTTCTTCACTTCTGTAGTTGTTATAACCATTTGTGTAAAACTATACAAATTTGGTATTTTTTTACTCGGGGGACTCGAGGCTTTTTCAAGTAATTGAAACTTTTTCAATCAAGGTAAATGTTTTTGATACATAGTATGTGATTTTAGCAAAATGAGTAAATTTTCACTTTTTTTGTCATTATGGCATCATAGCTTTTTGCACGATGTAAAATTCTCTTCATGTAAGGTACCACAAGAAAGCTCAATTCGTTCTGAAAAAAACAATATATAGTTTTCCATATGTAACTAAAAATCCCCAGAGGAAATCAAGCCTAAACGGAAGGATAGCAAAAATGTTGAAAAAGTGTCTGCAGGGTTCAGAAAATGGCCCAAGCCTCTGGCACTGAAGGGGTTAAAGGAGCAGTAAACTTTTTTTTATGAAAACACGCATTTTATAGAGCATATCCTGCTAAATAACACAAGGTCACTCCCATCGCTGTCAGATGTTTTATTCAAAATTTATAGCAGTTTAAATAATCAGGAATTGAATTTACTGTGTGTTTACTTCCTGATAGTTCTAACTGACAGGAAGTGACTCAGCAGTTTCTATCACATTGTATGGAGAACTGTATGTCTCTGACTTTTCTGACTTTCCTCTCCATTAGAATCTAACAGGAAATCTATTTAGAATTTGACTAGAGGGCACTGCTAATGTAAAAAAACATGGGTTTAAACTGTAATAACTCTGGAAATATAAATCTCTCGGCAGTGGGAGTACCCTTATTTTACTCAATAGGAAAATCCCTACAATATATATTTTTCATAAAAAAAGTTTACTGCTCCTTTAACCTCAGTAACACACAGCAGAACAATGTTCCTCTTGTTAGGTTTTGGTTGATTCCTGTGTGATTGCATCTTTATTTTCTCTTTGCTGCAAGCGGTAGGACATTATTTTGTTCAAAATCAGTCTCACATTGTGACAGTTCCACCTGGCTTTATTATTCATAATCAATATTTTCAATTTAAGGTCAGATCAATAGGGTTTAATTAATAGTGTACAACTTGGAAAAGCAATAACGAGATACCGGGAAAGTAACCCACAATACGTTACCAAACTTTTTTACTAAACATAGTTTTTATTTTTTCATTAATACATTGTAACAAATATAAATTAAAAACAAAACATAATAAGTAGGAACATATTTTTGTACAAGAGAAAGAATGATATATTAACCCTCTGAGTGGCAGGGTTAAACAGAATTCAAGTAATTCTTGAGTAATCCAGATACACCGATGGGATAAAAAAAAGAAATTCCCATGGATTTAAATGGGGCTTTTAACACCTCGAATGCTAGAGAGGTATATAACGCAATGCTTAGTTAAAAGTCCCATTTAACCCTTTGAGTGCAAGAGGAGTATGCCATACATTGAGGAGCAATGCGTGGCATACACCTCTGGAACTCAAAGGGTTGAATCAATGGGAAATTGTCCCTACGCAGCAGCTGGTTCAGTGAAGTTCTGCTTTGTAGACCAGCTTCACTGATCCTTGAGACCTTGATATGTTCAATACACAGGCTGCATTGAAGCTAGACTGTCAGTGACAAACTCAGATAAAGTGATCTGAACGTATGGACAAGATTAAAGAAGGGATCATTTCTGCAAATGAATGGAATATTAGAACAAGAGAACAAACCCTTGAACTGGAGCCTGGAAATTACTTTATTTAAAGGATGATAGATACACGCAACAGCCTCCCAGCAGAAGTGGTTGAGAAAATAACAGTACATGAATGTAAGAACTAATGGGAGAGATGGATGACTTTTCTAAGAATAAGTAAGTCTGAGTTAGGAGACAGATAAATAGGCTGACAAGATGGATAAATATGGCTCTTATTTCAGTTATATTCTATATTTCAAAGTACAAACTTGTAAAAAACATCTATCATGCCTATATGTGCAGTTTTCATATAACTCTTGCATGAGGAGGTGGGGGTCAGGTCCTGCATACTCATTTATGTGGACACCAGCTAAAGGACTATTGAACGCTAAAAAAAGTTCTCAATCTAAAGGGCATGTTGCCCCTGCAGACAAAATTATGGCTAGATTCCACTAGAGCCAAATAGTTGAATTGACTTCTAGCGTTTCTGAGTATTTTCCTGTACTGCAAGGTGTTCCCGACTTCCCAAGGCAGAATTTAAATATATAAATATTGGGAATCAAAAATTTGACCTAAGAGAAAATGTAGTCAATCTTTAGGACTGCCTAGATGATTAACTGAAGCATCAAACAGCTGATCAGTAGAAGATTTCATCTGAAATGAAGGGATTCAAAAAAGTGCAGGAGGAAAGTACATTTCAAAAGAGTAAAAATGTTAGGGCAAGAGGCCATAGTCTAAAACTAGAGGGACACAGGTTTACATGCAGTGTAAGTTTTACTTCATTAAGTGGGTGGTAGATAAGTGGAATAGCTTAAAAGCAGAAATGGTAGAGGTTAACACTGTGAAGGAATTCTGATGATCAGACTAGGAGCTCCCAATGTAAGCTAAGTAAAATTTAGCAGAGTGGGAGCCCCACAAAGAGAGAACAGATTGCTATTTGATATGAATATGTGCAAACACAACAGAAAACAAAACAGTGAGCCAGAGGCTAGGGAGTGCAGGCTGGGGGCTGTTCTAAAGAAGCCTTGCTGAAGCCTAGGCAGTGTTAGTGGTGCAGGCCGAGAATCCAGACAACAGGATGACAACCTTATACACGGACTGCTAATCACTGAGTCTGGAATCAGTATATGTAACCTACCAGCAGTATAGTTGTCTCTGTTGTAGTGTAGGAACAGGAACAGCAGTTGTAGACTTGAGAGGTTACAAGGTTCAAACCCGATGGGAGGTCATACAGGAAGTACTTGACAGAAATGGTTGACAGTGTTGAATTTGACTAGGTGGTTGACAGGCAAACTCGACTAGGTGGTCGAAAGCATCGGACTCAACATAATGGGCACAGAAGGAGGAGAACAGTCGACAAGCCAATTTGGAAAAAGATGGGCAGAGGCAGTACCAGGGATGAGACAGAAGAATTGTCTGGCAAGCAAAGGTCAGAACCAGTCTAACACAGCAGTACACAATCAGCAGGAAGAAGAGTAGTCGACTAAACTAGCTAGTGTCAAAACCAACACAGGCTATCGAAGCCAAAACAGGAGACATAGAAGAAGTTGAGGAAAGCTGGGTCAAACAATGAAATCATTGGCCCAAACAGGAACTCGAGGAAGAAGTTACCAACAGGAATGTGGTGATTGCGCACGAACACAAAGTGCCAGCGCTTGATAAAGGATTATTTACTCTAGAGTTTCGGTTTATTTACTCTAGAGGAAAGACAACTAAGAGGAGACCTTATCACATTGTACAAATATATGAGAGGTCAATACAAGAGCTCTGTGGTGAGCTATTTATTCTAAGGCCTGATCAGATGACCAGGGGACACCCCTTGAGATTAGAGGAAAGGAGGTTAGACTTCAGCAGAGGAAGGGTTTTTTACAGTAAGGTCTGTTAAACTGTAGAATTCATTGCCCAAGGTGGTGGTTATGGCAGATACAATGAATATATTTAAGAGAAGATTATATACATTTCTTTTAAAAGGGAACATACAGGGTTATACTGTATATTAGTAGGCAAATCAGGAAGGTCTGATAAAGATTAACTTATTTGGTAGCAGGAAAGCTATATAATTCTCATGTCACTGGGGTATGAGGCAATGGTTGAACTTGATGGACTCTTTATTCAACCTAATTTTTTTTTTTTTTACTAAAAGAGAATCATAACAACAAGGTGGAGAAATGAGTACAAGGGAAAAAAAGGCGCCAACAAAACCTGGAAGGACATGACCGGAATTTAAACAGGTATGGGATAGGCATTACGCTATCCAGAACATAAGACACGACCAATGACTAAATAAAGTTTCATGTTCACAGTAGGAAAAATGGGAATGCTAGATGGGCCGAATGGTTATCTGCCATCAAATTCTTTGTTTCTATGAAATCTAGACATTTTATAGAAAGTGAACCATCATAGATACAACTTCAATAAGGTAGGCCTTAAACTGTCCTAAGAAGATTATAGTCTCTCTTTATGTAACCTACAGGTATAAGTGACTCAAAAATTATATTGTTGGACAGAACATATAAACAGTTCACATGAACCCCCCACGTATCAAAAACACTGTAAGATTATGGAGATTCAGATGTGTTTCAGCAAAATGGTACATTATCAACAATAAACACAACGTAGGAGGCTCTTCAGATGGATTTATTAGAGTGCACACTAAAAAGAGTATCATCAGGAATACAGCTCTGTCTTAATTAAATCATTCATTTTTCTTAAACTTTATCTTGAAGGGAAAGATATAAACCCCAGGGGAGTTAGTTTAAAGGAGCAGTAAATATTTTTTATGAAAATATGTTAAATAGATTTTCCTGCTGAGTAAAACAAGGGGACTCTCATCACTGTCAGTTGTTTTATTCAAATCTTATAACAGTTCAAATAATCAGGAAGTGAATTTACTGTATAATTACTTCCTGATAGTTCTATCTGACAGGAAGTGACTCAGCAGTTTCTGTCTCATTCTATGGCCAACCGTATGTCACTGACTTTCCTCTCTATTAGAATGTAATAGAATATCTAATTAGAATTTGAGCATTAGAGGGCACTGCTAATTTAAAAAAAAGATGGGTTTAAACTGTAATAACTCTGGAAATATGTACCTCTCAGCAGTGGGAGTACCCTTATTTTATGCAACAGGAAACAACCTACAATTTTTTTCACAAAAAAAGTACCGCTCCTTTAATTATGTCTAAATATATAAAATTACATTAGTAAGGGTAGCGACTATTGGTGGGGAAAAGAAGCAAATGCTAAACATAGAACAATTTCCCTCTCACCTCAGGTGTCATTGACACCTGACAGATGAGCCAAATGGCCCCCAGAGTTATTATCCAAAAATAACATTTCAGTAAATGTCTTGCATTAACAAAATCAACTTCTGCTTTTTCATAGCATGGAAATCTCAGTCATAACCCTTTACACTCTGTTAGTTATCCTTTGTCATTACTGTGTGATTTAAAATGGCCTACAACGAACCTTAATTTTCTCCTTCACACGTAACTTTAAATTACTAATTCAGGCCTCCCCAGTCTATCCATATAATATACAGTAACGAAGTGTTCAGTTCTGAATAATGACACAATCCTCTCAAATGCTTATTCACCAGGGACCACCATGATGGTAGGGATTAAAATGTCTTACAGTTCAACACAACAAGTCCATTTTGGATCTGTGTTCAGATTAAAGGCAGAGAGACCTATTTTTCGCCCCTTATCTAGCAAAGAAAATACTAATAAGTTCACAGCTCAGTTCATAGAATGGTATCCTTTTCAAATGTCGCCCACTATTGGACGACTAACAAATCAGTGCATTAAACATGTTACTGGAATGAAAAGGGCGACATGACAATCTTACCTGCATTAGAAGGGGCGAGATTGTCATGTAGTGGGCTTAAAGGGATAGTAATACCTGAAAATAAGTTTATTTTATATTGTAGCCCTTAAAAAACAATGAAAAATGATATAAGTCTTATCTCCCAAACCTTTATGTTTTGGGAGATATTCAGAAGTAAAGTTTCCCCTGGAGTGATGTAATTGCTCCACCCTTCAGATTTGGAATCCGGTCCCGGGACCAGCTGTGCCTTTCCAGAAGTGCTGAGATCATGATCTTTAAAAAGAATTTCTTAATTGGAATGGTCTACAAAGTGTGCTTTCAAGCCAGGCACACTTTGTACACAGTTCCAATTAAGTAGTTCTTTTCAAAGATCGTGATCTCAGCACTGCTAAAGAGCTGCCGGTTGCTATGTGGACCAAATTCCAAATCTGTCCACTAGATGGCAGACTTGGCTGAAACAGCAAGGAAAAGTGAACTATACTGTATTTTACATATGAATATCTCCCAAACCAATAAGACTTACATCATCTTTCATGGTTTTTTAAGGGCTACAATATAAAATAAACTTATTTTCAGGTATTACTGTCCCTTTAAGTGATTGTGTCTGTATTACGGGTTTGAATTCTTGCTCTCCTTCCCCTCACTGTAAGTGGCTCAAAATAATTAATTGAAGCAATTTATTGAAAACACATCACTCAGGGCATTTTCATTCAGTATATTTCTACTATAATTGTGAGAAGCACACGTACCACGCCAATATTTGGCCCTTTTATGGAGTTGGTGTGGTACGTGATCTTCTCACAATGATTTCTTTATTTTTTTTGACGTAGTTGAACTATACTGAATGAAAATGCCTTGAATGATGTGTTTCCAATAAATGGCTTCATTTTATTATTTTGAGCTTTGGACAGTGAGGGGAAGGAGAGCGGGTGTAGACACAGGTAATACAGACACATCAGCGATGCTTAGGCCCGTGACATGACAATCTCGCCCTTTTCATTCCAGCAACATGTTTAGTACGCTGTTTACTTGCTTGCCCAATAGTGGCCAACATTTTCAAAGCTAACCCCTTATAATTACATAGGAACTGGAGAGTTTATCTCACATTTACCATGCCATAATGCAGGGAACCTCAAGCCTTCAATTAGGCCTCCCCTCAATGGTCCAGGTTGTCAGGATCTCTTCAAATGAACACAGGTGAATCAACTAATGGTTCAAACATTCCTTAGAATTTTCCTGAGTTTACAAGTCACCTATGTTTAATTGAGGAAGTCCTGACAACCTTAATGCATCTTCCCTCAGAAAATGACAAATGTGTACTTCCAGTCATGCTGCTTTTTACTAGCTCAGAACAATATTGAGCATGATGAGAACTGGTTTCAAAGCAAATATGATGATGATCTAGGGAAATATCCAACTGCCATATGAAGCCAGGAAGAATTGCTTTTTACCCACTTGAAGCTTAAAGTGATAGTAATGTTTCACAAAAACAGCAGCTCCTATTAATCTTCATAGTATTTGGGCCATGGAGAATGTTATTTCAATACTGTCAGAGCTGTGGTTCAACAGTAATTGAATGATAAAGTATCCCCCTCCCGCCCCTTTTACCTAGTGTAAGCCGCCTCCCCTCAGATGTGGAATCTGGTCACTTGACAGGACAGATCACAGCAAGGGACAATCTTTTTACTGTAAATATAAGGAAAACCCTGCCCCCCTTGACAGGTTTTTCAGGTTTTACTTATGTTCACTGAAGATTGTCCCTCTCTGCTTTTTTGTGAAACATTACTATGCCTTTAATTGGAAATGGCTTCAATTTTTTTTGTTTTTTTTATTGTCTTCAAATGTCACAGGCCAAACTTGATGGGCACGTGTCTGCAGCTCCAACCCAGGCACAATGGAGTGAATATACAAATCTACCTGCACATCAAGAACGGTGTTAGTCTCAAACTGCCCTTCAGGAATTTACTAGAGAGTAGGAGCAGTGTAATGCAAAGGGGCAGACACAATATGCCATCATGAGGCCTTTAAACCTTTTAGGTCCAGAGGGGTATAAATTATCTTGCAAAGCACCCTCTGGCCCTTAAAGGGTTAATGGCAGCAAGTCTTTTATACTCTCTCCATAGCGTGTACAGAAAATATAAAATTACACGGTTTTCTCCTTTACTTTTTAGTACATTGTGTTAAAGGGATGGTAATACTTCATTTTTTCTTTATTTTATTTTGTAGGCATTAAAAAAACATGAAGAACGATAAAAGTCTTATCTCTCAAACCTTTATGATTTAAGAGACATTCACAAGTAAAGTTTCCCCCCCCCCTGCCCCTTTTACCTAGTGTAAACAATCTCTTCTCAGATGTGGAATCCAGTCCATAGACCAGACAGATAACAGAAGGGGACAATCTTCTTCCTATGAGAACAATGAAAGCCCTGCCCCCCTTGACAAGTTTTTCAGGTTTTTCCCTTATCTTAATTGAAGATTGTCCCTCTCTGCAGTCTACCTGGGCACTTCCCTTCTGATCTGGCTGAGCAGTGTTACATCAGTAAAAGGGGTGGGAGGGGGATACTTTATCACTGAATTACTCTTGAACTACAACTCTGACAGAATTGAACTAACACTCTCCAAAGTCCAAATACTATGATGATTAATTAGAACTGCTTTTATTATGAAACATCACTATCCCTTTAAGCAAAGTGACCTTTTTATTATTGGAAAGTGTTAGCATTCCATTATGGCCGAGCACCTTAATTGTCTACAATCAGTTGCATACCTAGTATATATTAGGACACAAGCTGATATTTCATTTTAAGCCTGACAGTATATTTTATTAACTTATAGGCAATTTTACCATACCCTAGTCGGTCATAACATGATACTAAATACATTGTAAAAGTCTAATTTAATTCTGTATCAAACAGCTGCTTTCCGATATTTTATAACTTTATAACAGGAGGCGAGATTGTCCAGGCTTGCCATCCTTTCACCCTCTGATTGTTGGGTTGCATGAACTCGTTCAGAGATGGTGCATTTAAATAAACACAAAAATGAGCTTGAAATGAGAGGCATGATATTCCCAGCTTGAAGCCTGTGTACACTCATTGCTCTTTGATCATTTCATCAGGTTTTCAGCTATTTCAATTTGCAGAATCTGCCTGTCATATTTTACTGTATAATTATTCCTCTAGTAGCAGCGCTACATCTCTAGTCTTTAGTAACCTTTTATTCATTTCGCCCGGAAGAAAATATTAGGAGACTATAAAAGAAGAGCATTAACTGAAATAGAAATGCTTTTATATCAAATGTTGAAATTACTTTACAAAAATTGCATCATGTATCTAGAAGTCATTTACATTTTTTTCTGATTTTCTTTCTATGTATCTGTAAGAAAATGAAAACATAGTGTGCATTAGGAACTGCTAGATCACTTTGCAGAGTCATAAAAACATGTTCACAGGCTATTGTATAATGATGCCAATTGTATGGGACGTTATAAGGTAACAAACCTTGTCTTATAATGTAAATCAGAACATTTGGATTTAAACTGGATGTGATGATGTAATTTTTGGCATCAGCTTCCATATATACACATCATTGTCTTTGACTTACACAATGTATGACAATCTGCAGAACTTTTAGGCCAATGTGTGGTCCCATGATTTTCAGACATGGGTTTCCAGGGATGATGCTCGGTACTGGCTGATGGTGTTAAAGCCACAGGACTCAATATTAAAGGAGAAGTAATCCTTCTGAATAACAACCCTTACATTTACTTTAACCAATGACCAATGATGTGCCAGGACAATCACAAGAGTCCCGGCCTTAAGGACTAGTGATGGTCCTGTCACATCATGGAATTTCATGATCACAGCGCCTACAAGGAGCACTGTGATGACCCAGCACGCCGAACAAGTTGGTCCTCCAATGCACCCCACCAGTGAACAGCGCAGTCCTTAAGGCATTAAAGTGAAACAGGATCCTTTTAAAAGGTCCCACTGAAAAGTGCATGATATGAAAGGGCACATTCAGCATGTTGCATTGTTTAAAAGGGCGACATGAGAATCTCACCATGCATAAAAAGAGTGAGATTCTCATGTTACCTCCTTCTATGTTAATGTATGTATCAGGAGGTAGATATCACTGGCCACAATCCTTTCTGTGGCGCTGGGATGTCTCATTTTGCCCATAGAGGTCTCTCTCTGTAATAAGTGACATTGATGTGACAGCAGCAGAGATTTGTGGAGCTTCACTCTGTCAGTGTCATTTTTTAACCCTTTTAGCACTGGAGAAGTATTGCGTTGAACTCTGCCACCGTTACTGGATTTGTCAGATTTCAAAACAATACCTCTCCGGTTCCAAAGGGGTTAAAAAAATAATTACACGGACAGAGTGAAACTCCACAAATCACTGCTGCTGTCACATCAATGTCACTTATTACAGAGAGAGAGAGAGATGGCTGTAAGCAAAATTAGACATCCCAGAAATTCAGGAAAGGATCGTGGCCAGTGATATCCGCCTCCTGATACATTTAGTGACATATAAGGAGGTGACATGAGAATATTGTGCTTTTTATGCATGGCAAGATTCTCATGTCACCCTTTTAAACAATGCAACATGCTGAATGCGCCCTTTCGTATCATACACTTTTCAGTGAGACCTTTTAAAAGTGAAGCAGCAGAACTATCATGCATATTAAAGCACCTCCCAGTTAATTTTTACCATAATGCTAAGCATTTCAATCCTTTTATTACCCATAGTAAGTGCAAGTTTATTTAGAAATCTAACTTCTTAGAAAACTCCCCAGCAGACGACAGGCAGACATCTTGCAGAAGAGGCATATGCGGGCCTGAGCTGTCCATCCCTGTCTCCTCAATGATTGGCTAGGAGTTGCACTGTAGCTTAAGGTACAGACAGCGATGTACAACGCAGCGTACAGATGTCTCTACAGCAAGATGCCTGCCGGTGAGTCTCTGAAGAAGTTAGATATCTAAATAATGGATAATAAAAGGATTAATATGATATGGTACAAATTAATTGGGGGCACTTTGATATGCATGATAGTTCCACTTTAATATGGCCACAAAATCCTCATGGCACCTACGGTTTGTGTCCTTGTGCCTTTGATCAGGAGAACATTGTCAATCTGTCCAGGATCTCATGTCCATAGAGGCTGACATGATACTTACTGGCAGTTTTTTTCAAAATGAAACAGAGTGCATGAACCCATCTGCAGTGGGAGAAGTTTGAGCACTGTGATCCTTCCAGAAACTGTCATGTCCGCCTCCATGACATGACACGTAGGACTGATTGTAGATGATGTCTCTTGAATAAAAGCACAAGGGCAAAATTCATAGAAGCCATTAGGATTTTATGGCCATAATAAGAAGGGTTATTATTAGGAGGTGTTATTTCTCCTAAAGCCTTAGTTACGTTTTGCCAGCTTGGTGCTAATCTCTCTACTAGTAATGGTGTAATTGCACAATGCACTAATAATTTATTGTGTTCGTCCAAACCAAGGGGTTTTGGGAATATAGAAACTACCCTTGGGGTATAAAAAAATATATATATATCATATCCACCTCCATGGAACTGACATCCAGAACTGATTGAATATGCTCAAGTGATACCTCTGTCTCTGGTCTGAGCTCCATGCCATCCCCCTGATGTCTTCTGCTGGTTTACTATTGAAATATTGTTGCCTACATCAAGACCCTCAAAAGGGCGACATCAGAAAAGCTATTTGTGGTATATAATGGAACTCAACTGCCCTTAAGAGTTACTCAGTGGAATGTACAAGTAGGAGCAGGACAACTGACGACTACACAGAGGTAAAGGAGGTAAAGATCAAGGGGTTAAACAAGGCACTCAAAGGCTTAATATGTGACTGGACCAAATGCCGCATTGACAAAGTGCCCACATGGTGACCTTTAAGTGGTCAATATTCTAATGTCGCCGCATCTTAAAGGGATAGTAATGTTTCACGAAAAGTGCATTTCCAATTAATCTTCATAGTATTTGGGCCATGGAGAGTGTTATATCAATACTGTCAGAGTTGTAGTACAAGAGTAATTGAATGATAAAGTATCCCCCTCCCGCCCCTTTTACCTAGTGTAAGACACCTCCCCTCAGATGTGGAATTTGGTCTCTTGACCGGACAGATCACAGCAAGGGACAATCTTCTTACTGTGAGAACAATGAAAGCCTCCCCCCATTGACAGGTTTTTTTCCTTATCTTAATTGAAGATTGTCCCTCTCTGCAATCTAGCAGCATCATGAAGAACAAGCAGCTATTAAAACCATTTTTTGAATTTCAAACACAAATGTCACATTTTAAGCTTTAGGTTATGAACATAGGATCTTTTGATCTCAAATACACATCGTTATCACAAATGACGTCATTGATTCACTTTAAATTATGATTGGTTAATTGAAATTAAAAAATATACCGCCCCCAAGAGCGGAGGGTATTTATACTCATAACTGTGGACCATTTTTTCACTATACGGCCCCTGACGAATCTGCTTGTGCAGCAAAATGCGTTGGGTGGAGCCATAGGGGTCTGCACCAGATGGTGTTGTGCAGTGTGTTACTAAATGTATCGATGTCTAAAATCAAAAGAGTAAATTTAACCCCTTAAGTACCAGCGGTTCAGGGAAGTTACCTTCCCTTAAGGGCCGCTTTGATCTTTACCGACGCGCTGGTACACGTGACCTGTTACGCATACCTGCACGCCGCTTGGAGGACTAAGAGAGATCGCTCCGGTCTTGGAGCGATCAATTTTAGGCCCGGTAGTAAAAAGTACGTTACGTGCTATGACCGTCACTGTTCCTTAAGGGTATAAGGACCGTGACAGTCATACCACGTCACATAGTCCTTAAGGGGTTAAAGAAAGAGAGTCTAGTAAACGGCATCTGCTGTGAGGGATAGCTAGTCAGCACGTATTACCAGTGAGCTAGTCCAGTCAGCTGTAACACCGCGAGGGATAGAAAGTTAGTATGGAAATGTAAACAAGGAAACATCCTATCACGGACTAAGACAGTTAACATAGTAACAAATGTATATATAAAGGAGGCATCATAGAGATAGCTCTTAGCCTGAGATGTTGTCGAAATAACAAGCGAGTGATTGAGCCACGATCGTAACTAATAGAACGAGACATAGCAATAGCCCTGTACATTTTAACAGGGTGGCAGAGCGCTGACCAGCTTCCGTAACAAACAGTGATTCATAACAGATACTGTAAGAGGTCGCTTATAAGGGAAGCATTAATAGAGATAGCTCCTAGCCAATTGCAACTAGGAAAGACAAAGCAATTTTAAGAGCAACAAACTAGAAGGTAAAAGAAAGAAAATAGCTTTGTACTAATCCTATATTAATTAGACAACTGTTGCAATAGCAAAAGAATACATAAGAAGGTAAGGGCTGACCAGCTTCAATATGTTTGTACCACATCCTATATAATAATTCGCTAGGATGTTTGTCAGAAGCCTTCATGTGCAGTAGAGACTGCCCGGACGCACAGAATGCTGAAAGCACGGAATGCTGGGAGTTCTGTGCTGGGAGCAAGGAATGCTGGGAGTTCTGTGTTGGGAGCACGGAATGCTGGGAGTTCTGTACTGGGAGCATTCTGTGCTTTCAGGCCGTCTCTACAATGTTTTACTGCGTTGGAGGCAGGACACAGAGCAGGACCGGCCTCTTAACCTTTTGAGTGCCAGAAGGGTACGCAATGCATTGCGTACCCTTCTGGCAATCAAAGTGTTAACATCATCCAGACCTTGGCCCGTGTACATGGACTTTTATACTAGTACTATATAAGTGGTTAAGAAAAACAATATGGTGATTAAGGGAAACTAAGATCCTTGAATTATCAGTAGCTGACAAGATAGAGCGATCCCAGACCATACACACATTTAGACACCATACATTCCCTTAAGAGCTCCATTATATTCCAGGTATATAATAAATTCCTGGAATTTGTTTTTAAAAGGGTGATTTTCTTTTATGTCATAAAATTAATAAAGTTTATTTATTTTATGATCCACGGTATATAAGATGTTGAACTAGTCTCTGTAGCAATGGTGGGCAATTTAGGGGCAACTAAACAGCCTGAACTAAGACTATCGCATAGGTATTGCTATTTCCTCTCTAGTTGTAATATATCATTTTAATGAGACCTTCGACAAAGCTATAAGTAAACCAACTATTAATCAGACCTAATTCATATTAAGTTAAAGTTTGTGTTTGTTTGTCTGCACTTTGGGTTTCGGCCTGATGTCTGGGGGACTGGAGAACCTTCTCATTCCTAGCTGCTGTCTATATATACACTTATATTCACATTAAAATTTTCTTATCACATGGAGATGGTGATTTGGCGCTGTGAGCTTTTTTTCCTTTTTTCCTTGTTTGCACTTCTCCTTCGCTCACTTTATCAGACTCGTCACCAGTCCCACTTATATAAAAATGTTTTCATGTATTACACTAATATTATTGCACTCATATTATCACAGTACTTTTTTATACATTGCCTTTAAGAACAGGCCTTAAGCCTTCTCTAGTTTGCATGGATCCTGGCCTTTTACAATCAATTCCTCACATGACCTGTGGGGGATGATATAAAGGTTTGAGATATGGAGGGGACTGTTGAATCCACAGCTCTCTCATACTCCCACTATGCAGACCCTATTTTTGGGTTCTAGTGTATCAGGTAAGTTCTCTCATTACTCCTTTTTTATCATAATATATGTAATTTGTTTTTAATTGCACCACACTGGGACCCAAAAGCAACAAAAAGAGCATATTTAAAGGGTCCCCTTCTCTTCAACAAGTTTAGTACAACATCTCATCAGGAAATGTTATTTTAATTTTAGATAGGGCATCAAAGATGTATTAGAGTAGGACTTGATGATGAGATACCTTGGAGAGGTGGCAAGCTTACCCACAACTTGGCCAATTTGTGACAACTAAAATCTCACTTATTTCACTAAGAAATATTATATATGCTTTATACAGGGCACACATTTATTTTACCACATGACAGGAGGCTTCATATTTTCCATTTTACTGAAATCCATAGCAGCACAGATCATTTACATAACCAATCAAAAAACAGTAAGCAAGGCCATTTAAGAAGCCAGCTCCACATACTACTCCTCTTTCTTTGCACAAAACAAGCAAACAACATGACATATAAACATCAGCAACAAACATGACATCTTCAAGATTCAGCAACCCCCTCGGACCAGCGAAACACGATGCCAGGACCATCCAAACAACCTGACCTTGAGATAGGAGATACACTGAAAGAAAAGAAATGTATGAAAGTACACCAGGAAATATCAATATACATACCAATAATATCAACAAGCAAACACAGAAGTTATGAATAAACATAAATAAATGTACAGAAACACCCATAACTGAATCCATACCAAACACCACCCTTCTTCTCTAATAAATCCTAAAAAACAGAAACCCAAAGGGAGGGAAAATATTCGCCTCCTGTCATTGCTAAAATTAAGATTATTAGTACTCTACGCTAACATAATCTACAATTTTTTTATATAGATGAGCGCTGGTCTGTCTTTGTGTTTGTTTGTATACACTAAGAATTATTTATTATTTATTCAGTTGTCATTTTAAACAATTGAAAAATAATATGCCAAAGCGATAATTTATGAGATTAAAGTAGTCACAGGTTCTCAAAAATAAATTAATGAAAAGAGGTTATCCTAAAGAATGGGTAGAGAATTCTTACCTTGAAGTTTGTTTTTTCAAGAGACATAAGATCCTTCATCCTAAAATAGATAAAAAAAGAAATATGTAAGGATGGAATAATTATTAATAATACAAATAATACAAACAATCATGATATGCAATAATTCATCAATGGAAATCAAAAAGATCTTAAATAGACATTGGTCAATGTTATTGCAAGACCCTTTGTTAAAAAATAATACTTCTGAATGGCCTTTAGTTATATATAGAAAAATGAAAAGTTAAAAAATATATTTTTTAGAAATAATAAATGTACAATAAAATTATCATATAAACTGTAATAGTCTATAGTATCATTATATCAATATATAAAAATTATTGTGTTTTGGAACACAGATGAGCAATATTATCCAGAGATATAAAATATCCATTAGTTAAATATTTCCTTGAATATAATAACAGATCTATGGGTGGAACTATTCTCTTGCCCCTAGAACAAATACCAAATACAATTAATGGAGGCGATAGGTTCGTTAGACTTTGTCAAAGAGAATCCTATCGACTGTATAACTGTAATTATCTTATTCTTAATGGTCATAATGAAAAATGTTGTTTTATAAATCACATACATTTCCTATAGTTATTTATGTAATCATACATATAATTTATTACATTATTCACATACACATTCACATACTTTTTTCTCACAATCATTCACTATTTAACACTCTCTCTTTTTAATTCTCTTCATCTCTTCTCTGTTTATTCCCTATAATACATTATAGAGGGACTCCTTTGCTAGGTAGTTGAACATAATATTTATTATTTATTATTATTTTTATTGTCATTGTATTTTTATTGTCATTGTATTTTACATTGTTTTTCAATTCCTTTTTTATTGGGTTTTCAAATAAAAACGATACATTAAGGTAATATTGCAATAGTTATACAATATGATGAAAGTAGAAAGAAAATTAAAGTTTGACAATGAATCCAACAATCAAACAAAGAAAAGGGCACATTTTCATATTGTCACTAGACGATTATGGTTATAGCAAAGTAAAAATTGTAGATTTGAATGTCTTATGGAGTTAAGACGAGGAATTTTATTTATTTTTAATTTGTCATATGAATATTTGTGCAGTGAAAATGTAGGAGTCTATGAGGACAACAGGTAAGTAGGAGAATGCAAAAAGATATCAAGAGAGGTAACCTTATTATTTTTTTATATTATTTTATAATTTATTTTATTTTATGTTTGTCCTTTATTCTATGTTTATTTGTTTTTTTACTAGATGTATTTATTTTATTATTTTTTGATTACGTTAAAGGGATAGTAATTCTTCGTTTTAACTTTATTTTATTTTGTAGGCATTAAAAAACATGAAGAATGATATAAGTCTTATCTCTCAAACTTTTATGGTTTAAGAGATATTCACAAGCAAAGTGTCCCCCTCCCGCCCCTTTTACTGATGTAACACTTTTCAGCCAGGGCAGAAGGGAGCTGCCCAGGTAGACTGCAGAGAGGGACAATCTTCAATTAAGATAACGGAAAAACCTGAAAAGCTTGTCAAGGGGGGCACGGATTTCATTGTTTTCATAGGAATAAGAGTGTCCCCTTCTGTTATCTGTCTGGTCTATGGACTGCATTCCACATCTGAGGAGAGATTGTTTACAGTAGGTAAAAAGGGCGGGAGGGGGAAACTTTGCTTGTGACTATCTCATAAACCATAAAGGTTTGAGAGATAAGACTTACATCATTCTTCATGTTTTTTTAATGCCTACAAAATAAAATAAAGTTAAAACGAAGTATTACTATCCCTTTAAGGGGGATGTTGCATAGTATGCATGGTTGGGCTACACAACAGGAGCGGGTGGCCCACACTTACACATATATATGTCCTTAGTTATTTAGTGTGAACCCTTTAACTACTACTAGTTTAATGAGCTGATATGTAAATCTTGTAAGCAGCCTTGAATTTGATTAGTTGGGCAGATGAGCGGCAAGGTTTAAATGAACTCTGACTTTCATACAAAGACATTCCATGAAGAAGTATCTAGTTGATACAAAACATGTAGGAATTTGATATTTTCTTTTATTGTATCCAGTAAACATTATACTGTGCATTCATCTATTGCTCCTATATTATCACAGAGACCGGATGGACTCCATTACATTTGTGCATTAACTATTGTCAGCTTTTATACATATTTGCCTGCTGGAGGAAGGCCACACACGAACATTACTAGATGGGAGAGAGCACTGGATATTGGACATCCACTTTTATCTCTGCCCGCTTTTCATTATTGGCTCCTACCATTCTTACAGCTACATAGTAGGAAGGCAGGAGAGATCACAGAAACAGGAGTTCTGACACAAGCTGAATGTGTTCTACCTAAGAGGAGATTCACTGCTCGCATAGAACTTATTATGAGCATACATACACATCTTTAGCACAGTTTTTTACCATTTTTTTCGTTATATATTTTATACAATGATATCACATTATTTATCGAACCATCTTGTGTTTATAGGATACTATATATTTAGTGTATTATGTATTTATAATATTGTCTATAATATATTGTTGTTGTTATTATTATAGTAAAAAAATATTTCAATTTTGAGCTCCCTCGTTTTTCTCTAAATATATATATATATATATATATATATTTTTTTTTTTTTTTTTTTTTTTTTTTATTATTTTTTTTTCAAATACAGATCAAGCTATATTGTTTTGTTTTTTTCTCTTATAAGTTTTATTTGTAGTAGCAACAAAATAGTGCAATCCTGTATAATAATTTGCTAAAATGTGTGTAGCGATGCAGTCATGCGCAGTAGAGGCTATTGCGCGTGCTGCAGTCATGCGCAGTAGACACTGCCCGTGACAAGGCTGATACAGAGTGGGGTGCTCCGAAGGAGCGTCCAGCTCTCTATCAGCTGTGGAGCGGGCAGTCTCTACTGAGCATGACTGCACCGCGACCGGCTGGCACTGTATCAGCCGCGGCGTGGGCAGTGTCTACTGTGCATGATTGCCCCCGCGACTGGCTGTCAGTGACACTGTGGCCCGTGTAACAGGCTCTTCAACTAGTTGAACCTATCTAAAATAAAAAGTGGAATTCACATATTTAGTATCACATTGCTTTTAAATACATATCCCTTTAAGTTGGGGTTATTTTGATTTTTCAGCTCACATTTCCCTGTCTACTTGTGAATAGTACTTTCTCTATAGGCCTTGGGGTGGGAACAACTTGCCTATATAGGAGGGCTGGAGTATACTCAGTCCTTTTGGGTGGGCACCCACATCCTAGGCCTGCAACAAGCTTTTTACATATCAGGTGAGTCCCACTTTATACTTGTTTTTAATTGCGTACATTGTGTACATTTCATATATATTTCAGGACCCTCACAAGATAAATACAGATTATATTTAAAGGGTCCACTCCGACGCGTGTCGTGATACTTCTTCAGGGCTTGTTTTTAATTCCACTTTTTATTTTAGATAGGTTTATTCAGTATATTAATGTAGGTACTCATCATATATTGAGGTACCGTGATGGGGTTGGTGAGCTTATATTTTTTGGTCAAAACATAACTAAATCCTCAATTTTATTTATATAGAGTTACTAGCAATGTGGGACGGCGTTGCCCGTCAGGATATGTAGGGAATTAATGCACACACATGGATGCGAGACAAACACAGAGACACACACGCAAATGCACACGCATGCACTGAGATGCTTAAAGAGCGACAGTCATACACACATACATGCAGAGACATAGAGTGTGATACAGACATGAAACACACAGGCACACACAGAGACACACACACACACAGAAGTGAGTCATAAGGGGTTGACTTATGTGTCATTGTAATGAGTTTGTGTTTGTACTTATGCCTCCACTGTGGCATTCATTCATATAGTTGAAACGCATGTGGTAATTGCACATACTATGGTGGAAGGTGGATCGTGCTGGCTCCCAGGATGTGAGTGACTGGCATTCATTCATGTAATTGAAATGCGTGTGGTAATTGCACATACTATGGTGGAAGGTGGATCATGCTGGCTGCTGGGGTGTGACTGACAGTGAGACTATGGTGGAAGGTGGATCGTGCTGGCTCCCGGGGTGTGATTACGTGTGAGTGATTGCGTTTGAGTGCGAGATTGAGTGATTGCGTGTGAGTGATTGAGGGAGTGTGTTAGTGAGTGTGTGTGATTGAGTGAGAGTGTGTGAGTGAGAGTGTGTATGATAGTGAGAGGGTGTGAGTGAGAGGGTGTGAGTGATTGAGGGTGAGAGTGTGATTGAGTGTGAGTGTGATTGTGATTGAGTGTGACTGCGAGACTGTAAGTGTGAGAATGTGATTGAGTGTGAGACTGTGAGAGCGTGAGACTGTGAGAGTGTGATTGACTGATTGAGTGTGAGAGTGAGACTGTGTGAGAGTGTGAATGTGATTGAGTGAGACTGTGAGAGTGTGATTGAGTGATTGAGTGTGAGAGTGAGACTGTGTGAGTGTGTGAGTATGACTGAGTGAGACTGTGAGAGTGTGATTGAGTGAGACTGAGTGTGATTGAGTGTGTGAGTGATTGGGTGTGAGACTGTGAGAGAGTGAGAGAGACTGTGAGACTGAGAGTGTGAGAATGTGAGTGTGAGAGAGTGTCTGAGACTGCAAGAGACTGTGAGAGTGTGAGAGAGACTTAGAGAGTGTGAGAGAGACTGTGAGAGTGAGAGAGAGACTGTGAGACTGAGCGTGAGAGAGTGTGAGACTGAGAGTGTGAGACTGCGTGAGACTGAGAGTGTGAGAGAGACTGTGAGAGTGTGAGAGAGTGTGAGACAGAGAGTGTGAGAGAGTGTGAGACTGTGAGAGTGTGAGAGAGACTGTGAGAGTGAGAGAGAGACTGTGAGACTGAGCGTGAGAGAGTGTGAGACTGAGAGTGTGAGAGAGACTGTGAGAGTGTGAGAGAGTGTGAGACAGAGAGTGTGAGAGAGTGTGAGACTGTGAGACTGTGAGAGAGACTGTGAGAGATACTGTGTGTGAGAGTGTGTGTGAGAGTATGTGTGAGAGTGTGTGTGAGAGTGTGTGTGTGAGTGTGTGTGTGAGTGTGTGTGTGAAAGTGTGTGTGTGTGTGTGAGAGTGTGTGAGTGTGTGTGTGAGTGTGTGAGACTGAGAGTTTTTGAGAGTGAGAGAGACTGTGTGAGACTGTGAGTGCAAGACTGTTAGTGCAAGACTGTGTGTGAGAGACTGAGTGCGAGACTGTGAGAGTGCGAGACTGTGAGAGTGTGAGAGACTGTGTGAGTGTGAGGGACTGTGTGAGACTGTGTGAGAGTGTGAGACTGTGTGAGACTGTGAGACTGTGAGAGTGAGAGACTGTGAGAGTGTGAGACTGTGAGAGTGTGAGACTGTGTGAGACTGTGAGACTGTGTGAGACTGTGTGAGAGTGTGTGAGAGTGTGTGAGACTGTGAGAGACTGTGTGAGAGTGTGAGACTGTGTGAGACTGAGAGTGTGAGAGAGACTGTGTGTGAGAGTGAGAGAGACTGTGAGAGTGAGAGAGTGTGAGACTGTGTGAGACTGTGTGAGAGTGTGAGACAGCGTGAGAGTGAGACTGAGAGAGTGTGAGAGAGAGTGAGAGAGAGTTTGAGAGTGTGAGACTGTGTGTGAGAGTGTGAGACTGTGTGTAAGAGAGTGTGAGACTGTGAGAGTGTGAGACTGTGAGAGTGAGAGACTGTGAGAGTGAGAGACTGTGAGAGACTGTGTGAGAGTGTGAGAGAGACTGTGAGACTGTGTGTGAGAGTGAGAGAGACTGTGAGAGTGAGAGAGTGTGAGAGTGTGAGACTGTGTGAGAGTGAGACTATGTGAGACTGTGTGAGACTGTGAGAGTGTGAGACTGTGTGTGTGAGACTGTGTGTGCGAGACTGTGTGTGCGAGACTGAGTGTACGAGACTGAGTGAGACAGTGTGAGAGTGAGAGAGAGAGACTGTGAGAGTGTGAGACTGAGAGTGTGAGAGACTGAGAGTGTGAGAGACTGAGAGTGTGTGAGAGACTGAGAGTGTGTGAGACTGAGAGAGTGTGAGACTGAGAGAGTGTGAGACTGAGAGTATGTGAGACTGAGAGTATGTGAGTGTGTGAGACTGAGAGTGTGAGAGAGTGTGTGAGAGTATGTGAGAGTGTGTGTGTGTGAGACTGTGTGTGTGTGTGAGACTGTGTGTGTGTGTGAGAGAGACTGTGAGAGACTGTGAGAGAGTGTGAGACTGAGAGTGTGAGAGAGTGTGAGACTGTGTGTGAGTGTGAGACTGTGTGTGAGAGTGTGAGACTGTGTGTGTGAGAGTGTAAGACTGTGTGTGAGAGAGTGTGAGACTGTGAGAGTGTGAGACTGTGAGAGTGAGAGACTGTGAGAGACTGTGTGAGACTGTGTGAGACTGTGAGAGACTGTGAGAGACTGTGTGAGAGTGTGAGAATGTGTGAGACTGAGAGTGTGAGCGAGACTGTGTGTGAGAGTGAGAGAGAGAGACTGTGAGAGTGAGAGAGTGAGAGAGTGTGACACTGTGTGAGACTGTGTGAGACTGTGTGAGAGTGTGAGACTGTGTGAGAGTGTGAGACTATGTGAGAGTGTGACTGAGAGAGTGTGAGAGAGAGTGTGAGACTGTGTGTGAGAGTGTGAGACTGTGTGTGAGTGTGAGACTGTGTGAGTGTGAGACTGAGAGAGTGTGAGAGAGAGTGTGAGAGTGTGAGACTGTGTGTGAGAGTGTGAGACTGTGTGTGAGAGAGTGTGAGACTGTGTGTGAGAGAGTGTGAGACTGTGAGAGTGTGAGACTGTGAGAGTGAGAGACTGTGTGAGACTGTGTGAGACTGTGTGAGACTGTGAGAGACTGTGAGAGACTGTGTGAGAGTGTGAGAATGTGTGAGACTGAGAGTGTGAGCGAGACTGTGTGTGAGAGTGAGAGAGAGAGACTGTGAGAGTGAGAGAGTGAGAGAGTGTGACACTGTGTGAGACTGTGTGAGACTGTGTGAGAGTGTGAGACTGTGTGAGAGTGTGAGACTATGTGAGAGTGTGACTGAGAGAGTGTGAGAGAGAGTGTGAGACTGTGTGTGAGAGTGTGAGACTGTGTGTGAGTGTGAGACTGTGTGAGTGTGAGACTGAGAGAGTGTGAGAGAGAGTGTGAGAGTGTGAGACTGTGTGTGAGAGTGTGAGACTGTGTGTGAGAGAGTGTGAGACTGTGTGTGAGAGAGTGTGAGAGTGTGAGACTGTGAGAGTGTGAGAGTGAGAGACTGTGAGAGTGAGAGACAGTGAGAGACCGTGAGAGACTGTGTGAGAGTGTGTGAGAGTGTGAGACTGTTTGAGACTGAGAGTGTGAGAGAGACTGTGTGAGAGAGAGAGACTGTGAGAGTGAGAGAGTGTGACACTGTGTGAGACTGTGAGACTGTATGAGACTGTGTGAGAGTGTGACTGAGAGAGTGTGAGAGAGAGTGTGAGACTGTGTGTGAGAGTGTGAGACTGTGTGTGAGTGTGAGACTGTGTGAGTGTGAGACTGAGAGAGTGTGAGAGAGAGTGTGAGACTGTGTGTGAGAGAATGTGAGACTGTGTGTGAGAGAGTGTGAGACTGTGACAGTGTGAGAGTGAGAGACTGTGAGAGTGAGAGACAGTGAGAGACTGTGAGAGACTGTGTGAGACTGTGAGAGAGACTGTGTGTGAGACTGTGTGTGAGAGTGAGAGAGAGAGAGACTGTGAGAGTGAGAGACAGTGAGAGACTGTGAGAGACTGTGTGAGACTGTGTGAGACTGTGAGAGAGACTGTGTGTGAGACTGTGTGTGAGAGTGAGAGAGAGAGAGAGAGAGAGAGACTGTGAGAGTGAGAGAGTGTGAGATTGTGAGACTGTGTGAGAGTGTGAGACTGTGTGAGAGTGAGACTATGTTAGACTATGTTAGACTGTGTGAGACTGTGAGAGCGTGAGACTGTGTGTGCGAGACTGTGTGTGCGAGACTGAGTGTGCGAGACTGAGTGAGACAGTGTGAGAGTGAGAGAGAGAGACTGTGATAGTATGAGACTGAGAGTGTGAGAGACTGAGAGTGTGTGAGTGTGTGAGACTGAGAGTGTGAGACTGAGAGTGTAAGAGAGTGTGTGAGAGAGTGTGTGAGAGAGCGTGTGAGAGTGTGTGTGTGTGAGACTGTGTGTGTGTGTGTGAGACTGTGT
Source organism: Rhinophrynus dorsalis (assembly GCA_037306005.1). NCBI lineage: Eukaryota > Metazoa > Chordata > Amphibia > Anura > Rhinophrynidae > Rhinophrynus > Rhinophrynus dorsalis. Next base: position 18,539,159 of record CM074723.1, read on the forward strand.
GTGTGTGTGAGAGACTGTGTGTGCATGAGAAACTGTGAGAGACTGTGAGAGAGTGTGAGACTGAGACTGTGAGTGAGACTGTGTGTGAGAGTGAGAGAGAGAGACTGTGTAAGAGAGTGTGAGACTGTGAGAGTGAGAGAGTGTGAGACTGTGTGTGAGTGTGAGACTGTGTGTGAGTGTGAGACTGAGAGAGTGTGAGAGAGAGTGTGAGACTGTGTGTGAGAGTGTGAGACTGTGTGTGAGAGAGTGTGAGACTGTGTGTGAGAGAGTGTGAGACTGTGAGAGTGAGAGACTGTTTGAGACTGTGTGAGACTGAGAGTGTGAGAGAGACTGTGAGACTGTGTGTGAGACTGTGTGTGAGAGTGAGAGAGTGTGAGACTGTGTGAGAGTGTGAGACTGTGTGAGAGTGAGACTGAGAGAGTGTGCGACTGTGTGTGAGACTGTGAGAGAGTGTGAGAGTGAGAGACTGTGAGAGACCGTGAGAGTGAGAGACTGTGAGAGACTGTGAGAGTGAGAGAGTGTGAGACTGTGAGACTTTTTGAGACTGTGTGTGAGTGTGAGACTGTGTGTGAGTGTGAGACTGTGTGTGAGTGTGAGACTGTGTGTGTGTGTGAGACTGTGAGAGTGTGAGAGACTGTGTCAGTGTGAGGGACTGTGTGAGACTGTGAGAGAGACTGTGAGAGTGTGAGACTGAGAGTGTGAGACTGAGAGTGTGAGACTGTGACTGTGAGATTGTGACTGTGTGAGAGACTGTGTGAGAGACTGTGTGAGAGACTGTGTGTGAGAGAGTGTGAGAGACTGTGAGAGTGTGAGGGACTGTAAGAGTGTGAGGGACTGTGTGAGACTGCGAGAGAGACTGTGAGAGACTGCGAGAGAGACTGTGAGAGACTGTGAGAGTGTGAGACTGAGAGTGTGAGACTGTGTGAAAGTGTGAGAGACTGTGAGATTGTGAGAGACTGTGAGACTGTGTGAGACTGTGAGACAGAGTGTGAGAGACTGTGAGAGTGTAAGAGACTGTGAGAGTGTGAGGGATTGTGAGAGTGTGAGGGACTGTGTGAGACTGCGAGAGAGACTGTGTGAGACTGCGAGACAGACTGTGAGAGACTGTGAGAGAGACTGTGAAAGACTGTGAGAGTGTGAGACTGAGAGTGTGAGACTGTGTGAAAGTGTGAGAGTGTGAGAGACTGTGAGACTGTGAGAGACTGTGAGAGTGTGAGAGAGTGTGAGACTGTGTGAGACTTTGAGACTGTGTGAGACTGTGAGACTGAGAGTGTAAGAGACTGTGAGAGTGTAAGAGACTGTGCGAATGTGATGGACTGTGTGAGACTGCGAGAGAGACTGTGTGAGACTGCGAGAGAGACTGTGAGAGACTGTGAGAGTGTGAGACTGAGAGTGTGAGACTGTGTGGAAGTGTGAGACTGTGTGAGAGTGTGAGAGACTGTGAGAGTGTGAGAGACTGTGAGACTGAGAGTGTGTAAGACTGTGAGAGTGTAAGAGACTGTGAGAGTGTGAGGGACTGTGTGAGACTGCGAGAGAGACTGTGAGAGACTGTGAGAGTGTGAGACTGTGTGGAAGTGTGAGACTGTGTGTGAGACTGTGAGAGTGTGTGAGAGTGTGAGAGACTGAGAGTGTGTGAGACTGTGAGAGTGTGAGAGACTGCGAGACTGAGAGTGTGAGACTGTGAGACTGCGACTGTGAGAATGCGACTGTGAGACTGCGAGACTGTGTGAGAGACTGTGAGAGTGTGAGACAGAATGTGTGCTTTGTAATGCGTTGCTTACCCCTCTGGCACTCAAAGGGTTAAGTTGAGCTAACATAGCAATATAACACACGGTGGCTCTTCAGTTGAGGCAATATAGCAATATGCTGAGGGATCAATTAGAAAGTGGTATTTGAGGCTTGCCCTCTGTAACATACAGCAAAGCATCTCTCTCCCTTTAAGGAGTAAGGGCGGGAATCAGGAAGCAGGAAGTGGAGGAGTGACAGTTGAGACAGTGAGGTGACTGAAGATGAGTTAATAAGTTAAAGATGAGTTAAATAAGAGTTGCTATTAAGTTTATCCCTGAGTTTGTATTTTATGGGAACATTACACCCTCGTATTGAAACAGAGTGTATGGAGGGTTACAATTATCTGTGGGAGGTGAAACAGAGTGTATGGAGGGTTACAGTTATCTGTGGGAGGTGAAACAGTGTGTTTGTGGGGTCATGATCCTGAGTGAGAGTGTGAGTGGACCAGGAGAAGTTACTGATATCCCTACCTCAGGAGCGAGTGGCAGTTATATATTTTTTTTTTGTCAGTTGGATACTGGTGGGCGGGCTGGAGGGGGCGGGCCAACTCCCTGTATGATAAACACGCCCCCATTGAATCACCCAATGAGAGCAGTAAAGTCCCCATTCAATCACCCAATAGGAGTTGTGTCTCCTAATGAGACATAAATTATGTAATTAGACATTCTGTTCAATGCGAGTTTCTTTTCTGAGGAGACATAAATTATGTTCTGTGTGTGGGGTACCATAAATTATGCAATGAGGCTTATTCTTTTATATATATAGACTAGCAATGTGGGACGGCGTTGCCCGTCAGGATATACAGGGAATTAATGCACACACACGGATGCGAGACAAACACAGAGACACACACGCAAATGCACACGCATGCACTGAGATGCTTAAAGAGCGACAGTCATACACACATACATGCAATGCACAACATGCAGACACATAGAGTGTGATACAGACATGCAACACACACAGTGAGAAACACACAGGCACACACAGAGACACACACACACAGAAGTGAGTCATAAGGGGTTGACTTATGTGTCATTGTAATGAGTTTGTGTTTGTACTTATGCCTCCACTGTGGCATTCATTCATGTAATTGAAATGCGTGTGGTAATTGCACATACTATGGTGGAAGGTGGATTGTGCTGGCTCCGGGGTGTGAGTGACAAAGACTATGGTGGAAGGTGGATAGTGCTGGCTCCTGGGGTGTGATTACGTGTGAGTGATTGAGTGTGAGTGATTGAGTGAGTGTGTTAGTGAGTGTGTGTGATTGAGTGAGAATGTGTGAGTGAGAGTGTGTATGATAATGAGAGGGTGTGAGTGATTGAGGGTGTGAGTGATTGAGGGTGTGAGTGTGATTGAGGGTGTGAGTGTGATTGAGGGTGAGAGTGTGATTGAGGGTGTGAGTGTGATTGAGGGTGTGAGTGTGATTGAGGGTGTGAGTGTGATTGAGTGGGAGAGTGTGATTGTGATTGAGTGTGACTGCGAGACTGTAAGTGTGAGAGTGTGATTGAGTGTGAGACTGTGAGAGCGTGAGACTGTGAGAGTGTGATTGAGAGTGAGAGTGTGAGTGTGATTGAGAGTGAGAGTGTGTGAGTGTGATTGAGAGTGAGAGTGTGAGTGTGATTGAGAGTGTGTGAGTGTGATTGAGTGAGACTGTGAGAGTGTGATTGAGTGAGACTGTGCGAGTGTGATTGAGTGTGTGAGTGATTGGGTGTGAGGCTGAGAGAGTGCGAGAGACTGTGTGAGACTGAGACTGTGAGAGACTGTGTGAGACTGAGAGTGAGAGAGACTGTGAGAGTGTGAGAGAGAGTGTGTGTGTGCGAGACTGTGTGTGCGAGACTGTGTGTGCGAGACTGTGTGTGCGAAACTGTGTGTGCGAAACTGTGTGTGCGAAACTGTGTGTGTGAAACTGTGTGTGCGAAACTGTGTGCGAGACTGAGTGCGAGAGAGAAAGACTGTGAGAGCGTGTGAGACTGAGAGCGTGCGAGACTGAGAGAGTGCGAGTGTGTGAGACGGTGTGAGAGAGTGTGTGTGTGAGCGAGACTGTGTGAGTGCGAGACAGAGAGTGCGAGACAGAGAGTGCGAGACAGAGAGTGCGAGACAGAGAGTGCGAGACAGAGAGTATGTGAGTGTGTGAGACTGTGAGAGTGAGACTGTGTGAGAGTGAGACTGTGTGAGAGTGAGAGAGACTGTGAGAGTAAGAGTGTGAGACTGTGTGAGTGTGAGACTGTGTGAGTGGGAGACTGTGTGAGTGGGAGACTGTGTGAGTGGGAGACTGTGTGAGTAGGAGACTGTGTGTGAGAGACTGTGTGTGAGAGACTGTGTGTGAGACTGTGTGTGAGAGACTGTGTGTGAGAGACTGTGTGTGAGAGACTGTGTGTGACTGTGTGAGACTGTGTGTGAGACTGTGTGTGAGACTGTGTGTGAGACTGTGTGTGAGACTGTGTGTGAGACTGTGAGACTGTGTGTGAGAGTGTGAGACTGTGAGTGTGTGAGAGACTGCGAGAGTGTGAGAGACTGCGAGAGTGTGAGAGACTGCGAGAGTGTGAGAGACTGCGAGACTGTGTGAGACTGCGAGAGAGACTGTGTGAGACTGCGAGAGAGACTGTGAGAGTGCGAGACAGAGAGTGCGAGACAGAGAGTGCGAGACAGAGAGTGCGAGACAGAGAGTATGTGAGTGTGTGAGACTGTGAGAGTGAGACTGTGTGAGAGTGAGACTGTGTGAGAGTGAGACTGTGAGAGTGAGACTGTGAGAGTGAGACTGTGAGAGTGAGACTGTGTGAGAGTGAGACTGTGTGAGAGTGAGAGAGACTGTGAGAGTAAGAGAGTGTGAGACTGTGTGAGTGTGAGACTGTGTGAGTGTGAGACTGTGTGTGAGAGACTGTGTGTGAGAGACTGTGTGTGAGAGACTGTGTGTGAGAGACTGTGTGAGAGACTGTGTGTGAGAGACTGTGTGAGAGAGACTGTGTGAGAGAGACTGTGTGAGAGAGACTGTGCGAGAGAGACTTGTGAGAGAGACTTGTGAGAGAGACTGTGTGTGAGACTGTGTGTGAGACTGTGTGTGAGACTGTGTGTGAGACTGTGTGTGAGACTGAGAGACTGAGACTGTGTGTGAGACTGTGTGTGAGAGTGTATGTGAGAGTGTATGTGAGAGTGTATGTGAGAGTGTGAGATTGTGTGTGAGAGTGTGAGACTGTGAGTGTGTGAGAGACTGCGAGAGTGTGAGAGACTGTGTGAGACTGCGAGAGAGACTGAGTGTGAGACTGAGAGTGTGAGACTGAGAGTGTGAGACTGAGAGTGTGAGACTGAGAGTGTGAGACTGTGTGAAAGTGTGAGAGTGTAAGAGACTGTGAGACTGTGAGAGTGTAAGGGACTGTGTGAGACTGCGAGAGAGACTGTGAGAGTGTGAGGGACTGTGTGAGACTGTGAGAGAGACTGTGAGAGACTGTGAGAGTGTGAGACCGTGTGAGACTGCGAGAGAGAGAGTGTGAGACTGTGTGAAAGTGTGAGACTGTGTGAGAGTGAGACTGTGTGTGAGAGTGAGACTGTGTGTGAGAGTGTGAGACTGTGAGTGAGACTGTGAGTGAGACTGTGAGTGAGACTGTGTGTGAGACTGAGTGTGAGACTGAGTGTGAGACTGAGTGTGAGACAGTGTGAGAGTGAGACTGTGTGAGAGTGAGACTGTGTGAGAGTGAGACTGTGTGAGAGTGAGAGAGACTGTGTGAGAGTGAGAGAAACTGTGTGAGAGTGAGAGAAACTGTGTGAGAGTGAGAGAAACTGTGTGAGTGTGAGACTGTGTGAGAGACTGTGAGAGAGTGTGTGAGAGAGTGTGAGACTGTCAGAGAGTGTGAGACTGAGAGAGTGTGAGAGAGAGTGTGAGACTGTGTGTGAGACTGTGTGAGACTGTGTGTGAGACTTTGAGAGACTGTGTGACTGAGAGTGTGAGAGAGACTGTGTGACTGAGAGTGTGAGAGACACTGTGTGACTGAGAGTGTGAGAGACACTGTGTGACTGAGAGTGTGAGAGACACTGTGTGACTGAGAGTGTGAGAGACACTGTGTGACTGAGAGTGTGAGAGACACTGTGTGACTGAGAGTGTGAGAGACACTGTGTGACTGTGTGTGAGACTGTGTGTGAGAGAGAGACTGTAAGAGTGAGACTGTGTGAGACTGTGTGAGAGTGTGAGACTGTGTGAGAGTGTGAGACTGAGAGAGTGTGAGAGAGAGTGTGAGACTGTGTGTGAGCGTGTGAGACTGAGAGAGTGTGAGAGAGAGTGTGAGACTGTGAGACTGTGTGTGAGAGTGTGTGTGACTGTGTGACTGAGAGTGTGAGAGAGACTGTGTGACTGAGAGTGTGAGTGTGAGACTGTGTGAGTGTGAGACTGTGTGAGTGTGAGACTGTGTGAGTGTGAGACTGTGAGAGAGTGTGAGACTGAGAGAGTGTGAGACTGAGAGAGTGTGAGGCTGAGAGAGTGTGAGACTGTGTGTGAGAGTGTGAGACTGTGAGAGACTGTGAGAGACTGTGTGACTGAGAGTGTGAGAGAGACTGTGAGACTGTGTGTGAGACTGTGTGTGTGAGAGAGAGAGACTGTAAGAGTGAGACTGTGTGAGTGTGAGACTGTGTGAGAGTGAGACAGAGAGTGTGAGAGAGAGTGTGAGACTGTGTGAGAGTGTGAGACTGTGTGTGAGAGTGTGAGACTGTGTGTGAGACTGAGAGAGTGTGAGACTGTGTGTGAGACTGAGAGAGTGTGAGACTGTGTGTGAGAGTGTGAGACTGTGTGTGAGACTGTGTGAGACTGTGAGAGAGACTGTGTGACTGAGAGTGTGAGAGAGACTGTGTGACTGAGAGTGTGAGAGAGACTGTGTGACTGAGAGTGTGAGAGAGACTGTGTGACTGAGAGTGTGAGAGAGACTGTGTGACTGAGAGTGTGAGAGAGACTGTGTGACAGTGTGAGAGAGACTGTGAGACTGTGTGTGAGACTGTGTGTGAGAGACAGAGAGACTGTGTGTGAGACTGTGTGTGAGAGACTGTGTGTGAGACTGTGTGACTGAGAGTGTGAGAGAGACTGTGAGACTGTATGTGAGACTGTGTGTGAGAGAGAGAGACTGTAAGAGTGAGACTGTGTGAGACTATGCGAGAGTGAGACTGTGTGAGTGTGAGACTGTGTGAGTGTGAGACTGTGTGAGTGTGAGACTGTGTGAGTGTGAGACTGTGTGAGACTGTGAGAGTGTGAGACTGAGAGAGTGTGAGAGAGAGTGTGAGACTGTGAGAGACTGTGTGACTGAGAGTGTGAGAGAGACTGTGTGACTGAGAGTGTGAGAGAGACTGTGAGACTGTGTGTGAGACTGTGTGTGAGAGAGAGAGATTGTAAGAGTGAGACTGTGTGAGAGTGTGAGACTGTGTGAGAGTGAGACTGAGAGAGTGTGAGACTGTGTGTGAGAGTGTGAGACTGAGAGAGTGTGAGACTGTGTGTGAGAGTGTGAGACTGAGAGAGTGTGAGACTGTGTGTGAGAGTGTGAGACTGAGAGTGTGAGAGTGAGACTGTGTGTGAGAGTGTGAGACTGTGAGAGACTGTGTGACTGAGAGTGTGAGAGAGACTGTGTGACAGTGTGAGAGAGACTGTGAGTGAGACTGTGTGTGAGAGAGATACTGTAAGAGTGAGACTGTGTGAGAGTGAGACTGAGAGAGTGAGACTGTGTGTGAGAGTGTGAGAGACTGTGTATGAGAGTGTGAGACTGTGTGTGAGAGTGACAGAGAGTGTGAGACTGTGTGAGACTGTGTGTGAGTGTGAGACTGTGTGTGAGTGTGTGTGTGTGTGTGTGTGTGTGTGTGAGTGTGTGTGTGTGTGTGTGTGTGTGACTGTGAGAGACTGTGAGAGACTGTGAGAGACTGTGAGAGACTGTGCCAGTGTGAGGGACTGTGTGAGACTGTGAGAGACTGTGAGAGAGTGTGAGACTGAGAGTGTGAGACTGAGAGTGTGAGACTGAGAGTGTGAGACTGAGAGTGTGAGAGACTGTGTGAGAGACTGTGTGAGAGACTGTGTGAGAGACTGTGTGAGACTGTGAGACGGTGTGTGAGAGAGTGTGAGAGTTAAGAGACTATGAGAGTGTGAGGGACTGTGAGAGTGTGAGAGACTATGTGAGACTGCGAGAGAGACGACTGTGAGTGTGAGACTGAGAGTGTGAGACTGTATGAAAGTGTGAGACTGTGTGAGACTGTGAGAGTGTGTGAGACTGTGAGAGTGTGAGGGACTGTGTGAGACTGCGAGAGAGACTGTGTGAGAGTGTGAGAGAGAGTGTGAGACTGTGTGTGAGAGTGTGAGACTGTGTGTGAGACTGTGTGTGAGAGAGAGAGATTGTAAGAGTGAGACTGTGTGAGAGTGTGAGACTGTGTGAGAGTGAGACTGAGAGAGTGTGAGACTGTGTGTGAGAGTGTGAGACTGAGAGAGTGTGAGACTGTGTGTGAGAGTGTGAGACTGAGAGTGTGAGAGTGAGACTGTGTGACTGAGTGTAAGAGAGACTGTGTGACAGTGTGAGAGAGACTGTGTGACAGTGACTGTGAGTGAGACTGTGTGAGAGTGTGAGACTGTGTGAGAGGGAGACAGAGAGTGTGAGACTGTGTGTGAGAGTGTGAGACTGAGAGAGTGTGAGACTGTGCGTGAGAGTGTGAGACTGAGAGTGTGAGAGTGAGACTGTGTGTGAGAGTGTGAGACTGTGAGAGACTGTGTGACTGAGAGTGTGAGAGAGACTGTGTGACAGTGTGAGAGAGACTGTGAGTGAGACTGTGTGAGAGTGAGACAGAGAGTGTGAGAGTGTGAGACTGTGTATGAGAGTGTGAGACTGTGTGTGAGAGTGAGAGAGAGTGTGAGACTGTATGTGAGTGTGAGACTGTGTGTGAGTGTGAGACTGTGTGTGAGTGTGAGACTGTGTGTGAGTGTGAGACTGTGTTGTGTGTGTGTGTGTGTGTGTGAGAGAGAGTGTGAGAGACTGTGAGAGTGTGAGAGACTGTGAGAGACTGTGCCAGTGTGAGGGACTGTGTGAGACTGTGAGAGACTGTGAGAGAGTGTGAGACTGAGAGTGTGAGACTGTGACTGTGTGAGAGACTGTGTGAGACGGTGTGTGAGAGAGTGTGAGAGTGTAAGAGACTATGAGAGTGTGAGGGACTGTGAGTGAGACTGTATGAAAGTGTGAGACTGTGTGAGACTGTGAGAGTGTGAGGGAGACTGTGAGAGTGTGAGGGAGACTGTGTGAGACTGCGAGAGAGACTGTGTGAGACTGCGAGAGAGACTGTGTGAGAGTGTGAGAGAGACTGTGAGAGAGTGTGAGAGAGAGTGTGAGAGTGTGAGACTGTGTGTGAGAGTGTGTGACCGTGAGAGACTGTGTGAGACTGTGTGACTGAGAGTGTGAGAGAGACTGTGTGACTGAGAGTGTGAGAGAGACTGTGAGACTATGTGTGAGACTGTGCGTGAGAGAGAGAGACTGTAAGAGTGAGACTGTGTGAGAGTGTGAGACTGTGTGAGAGTGAGAGAGAGTGTGAGAAAGAGAGTGACTGTGTGTGAGAGTGTGAGACTGTGTGAGAGTGTGAGAGAGAATGTGAAACTGTGTGTGAGAGTGTGAGACTGTGTGAGAGTGTGAGAGAGAGTGTGAAACTGTGTGTGAGAGTGTGAGACTGAGAGAGTGTGAGACAGAGAGTGTGAGACTGTGTGTGGGACTGTGTGAGACTGTGAGAGACTGTGTGACTGAGAGTGTGAGAGAGACTCTGTGACAATGTGAGAGAGACTGTAAGACTGTGTGTGAGACTGTGTGTGAGAGAGAGAGACTGTAAGAGTGAGACTGTGTGAGACTGTGTGAGAGTGAGACTGAGAGAGTGTGAGAGTGAGACTGTGTGTGAGAGTGTGAGACTGTGTGTGAGAGTGTGAGACTGTGTGTGAGACTGTGAGAGAGTGTGTGAGAGTGTGAGACTGTGTGTGAGAGTGTGAGACTGTGTGTGAGAGTGTGAGACTGTGTGAGACTGTGTGAGACTGTGAGAGAGTGTGTGAGACAGAGAGTGAGACAGAGAGTGTGAGACAGAGAGTGTGAGACAGAGAGTGTGAGACAGAGAGTGTGAGACAGAGTGTGTGAGACAGTGTGAGACAGAGTGTGAGACAGAGTGTGAGACAGAGTGTGAGAGACTGTGTGAGACAGAGTGTGAGAGACTGTGTGAGACTGTGTGAGACGGTGTGTGAGAGAGTGTAAGAGACTGTGAGAGACTGTGTGAGACTGCGAGAGAGACGACTGCGAGAGTGTGAGACGGTGTGTGAGAGAGTGTGAGAGTGTAAGAGACTGTGAGAGTGTGAGAGACTGTGAGAGTGTGAGAGACTGTGTGAGACTGCGAGAGAGACGACTGTGAGAGTGTGAGACTGAGTGTGAGACTGTGTGAAAGTGTGAGACTGTGTGAGACTGTGTGAGACTGTGAGAGTGTGTGAGACTGTGAGAGTGTGAGGGACTGTGTGAGACTGCGAGAGAGACTGAGAGAGTGTGAGAGAGAGTGTGAGAGAGAGTGTGAGAGAGAGTGTGAGAGTGTGAGACTGTGAGAGAGTGAGAGACTGTGTGTGACTGAGAGTGTGAGGGAGACTGTGAGACTGTGTGTGAGAGAGAGAGACTGTAAGTGTGAGACTATGAGATAGTGTGAGACTGTGAGAGAGTGTGAGACTGAGAGAGTGTGAGACTGTGAGAGAGTGTGAGACTGAGAGAGTGTGAGACTGAGAGAGAGTGTGAGACTGAGAGAGAGTGTGAGACTGAGAGAGAGTGTGAGACTGAGAGAGTGTGAGACTGTGAGACTGTGTGTGAGAGTGTGTGACTGTGAGAGACTGTGTGAAACTGTGTGACTGAGAGTGTGAGAGAGACTGTGTGACTGAGAGTGTGAGAGAGACTGTGTGACTGTGCGTGAGACTGTGTGTGAGAGAGAGAGACTGTAAGAGTGAGACTGTGTGAGAGTGTGCTGTAAGAGTGAGACTGTGTGAGAGTGTGAGACTGTGAGACTGTGTGAGAGTGAGACTGAGTGTGAGAGAGAGTGTGAGACTGTGTGTGAGAGTGTGAGACAGAGAGTGTGAGACTGTGTGTGAGACTATGTGTGAGACTATGTGTGAGACTATGTGTGAGACTATGTGTGAGACTATGTGAGAGACTGTGAGAGACTGTGAGAGACTGTGTGACTGAGAGTGTGAGAGAGACTGTGTGACAGTGTGAGAGAGACTGTGAGACTGTGTGTGAGACTGTGTGTGAGAGAGAGAGACTGTAAGAGTGAGACTGTGTGAGAGTGAGACTGAGAGAGTGTGAGTGTGAGACTGTGTGTGAGAGTGTGAGACTGTGAGAGAGTGTGAGACTGTGAGAGTGTGAGGGACTGTGTGAGACTGTGAGAGAGTGTGAGACTGAGAGTGTGAGACTGAGAGTGTGAGACTGTGACTGTGTGAGAGACTGTGTAAGACTGTGAGACGGTGTGTGAGAGAGTGTGAGAGTGTAAGAGACTGTGAGAGTGTGAGAGACTGTGTGAGACTGCGAGAGAGACGACTGCGAGAGTGTGAGACTGAGAGTGTGAGACTGTGTGAAAGTGTGAGACTGTGAGAGTGTGTGAGACTGTGAGAGTGTGAGGGACTGTGTGAGACTGCGAGAGAGACTGTGTGAGACTGCGAGAGACTGTGAGAGTGTGAGACTGAGAGTGAGACTGAGAGTGTGAGACCGCGAGTGTGAGACCGCGAGTGTGAGACCGCGAGTGTGAGACCGCGAGTGTGTGAGACTGCGAGAGAGACTGTGAGAGTGTGAGACTGTGAGTTTGAGGGACTGTGAGTGTGTGAGGGACTGTGTGAGACTGCGAGAGAGACTGTGAGAGTGTGAGACTGAGAGTGTGAGACTGTATGAAAGTGTGAGAATGTGAGAGACTGTGTGAGAGTGTGAGACTGAGAGTGTAAGAGACTGTGAGAGTGTGAGGGACTGTGAGAGTGTGAGGGACTGTGAGAATGTGAGGGACTGTGAGAGTGTGAGAGACTGCGAGAGAGACTGTGTGAGACTGCGAGAGAGACTGTGTGAGACTGCGAGAGAGATTGTGTGAGACTGCGAGAGAGACTGTGAGAGTGTGAGGGACTGTGTGAGACTGCGAGAGAGACTGTGAGAGTGTGAGGGACTGTGTGAGACTGTGAGAGAGACTGTGAGACTGAGAGTGTGAGACTGAGAGTGTGAGACTGAGAGTGTGAGACTGCGAGAGAGACTGCGAGAGACTGTGAAAGTGTGAGACTGTGTGAAAGTGTGAGACTGTGTGAAAGTGTGAGACTGTGTGAAAGTGTGAGAGTGTGTGAAAGTGTGAGAGTGTGAGAGACTGTGTGAGACTGTGAGAGTGTGAGAGACTGTGAGACTAAGAGTGTAAGAGACTGTGAGAGTGTAAGAGACTGTGAGAGTGTAAGAGACTGTTTGAGACTGCGAGAGAGACTGTGTGAGACTGCGAGAGTGTGTGACTGTGTGAGACTGAGTGTGTGAGACTGTGTGAAAGTGTGAGACTGTGAGACCGAGAGTGTAAGAGAGTGTGAGGGACTGTGAGAGTGTGAGGGACTGTGAGAGTGTGAGGGACTGTGAGAGACTGCGAAAGAGACTGTGTGAGACTGCGAGAGAGACTGTGTGAGACTGCGAGAGAGACTGTGTGAGACTGCGAGAGAGACTGTGAGAGACTGCGAGAGAGACTGTGAGAGACTGCGAGAGAGACTGTGAGAGTGTGAGACTGAGAGTGTGAGACTGTATGAAAGTGTGAGAGTGTGAGAGACTGTGAGACTGAGAGTGTAAGAGACTGTGAGAGTGTGAGGGACTGTGAGAGTGTGAGGGACTGTGAGAGTGTGAGAGACTGTGAGTGTGAGAGACTGCGAGAGAGATTGTGTGAGACTGCGAGAGAGATTGTGTGAGACTGCGAGAGAGATTGTGTGAGACTGCGAGAGAGACTGTGAGAGACTGTGAGAGTGTGAGGGACTGTGTGAGACTGCGAGAGAGACTGTGAGAGTGTGAGGGACTGTGTGAGACTGTGAGAGTGTGAGGGACTGTGTGAGACTGTGAGAGAGACTGTGAGACTGAGAGTGTGAGACTGAGAGTGTGAGACTGAGAGTGTGAGACTGAGAGTGTGAGACTGCGAGTGTGAGACTGCGAGAGAGACTGCGAGAGAGACTGCGAGAGAGACTGTGTGAGACTGTGAAAGTGTGAGACTGAGAGTGTGAGACTGTGTGAAAGTGTGAGACTGTGTGAAAGTGTGAGACTGTGTGAAAGTGTGAGAGTGTGAGAGACTGTGTGAGACTGTGAGGGTGTAAGAGACTGTGAGAGTGTAAGAGACTGTGAGAGTGTAAGAGACTGTGAGAGTGTAAGAGACTGTTTGAGACTGCGAGAGAGACTGTGTGAGACTGCGAGAGTGTGTGACTGTGTGAGACTGAGTGTGTGAGACTGTGAGACTGAGAGTGTAAGATAGTGTGAGGGACTGTGAGAGTGTGAGGGACTGTGAGACTGTGTGGGACTGTGAGAGACTGCGAAAGAGACTGTGTGGGACTGCGAGAGAGACTGTGAGAGACTGCGAGAGAGACTGTGAGAGTGTGAGACTGTATGAAAGTGTGAGAGTGTGAGAGACTGTGTGAGACTGAGAGTGTAAGAGACTGTGAGAGTGTGAGGGACTGTGAGAGTGTGAGGGACTGTGAGAGTGTGAGGGACTGTGAGAGTGTGAGAGACTGCGAGAGAGACTGTGTGAGACTGCGAGAGAGATTGTGTGAGACTGCGAGAGAGACTGTGTGAGACTGCGAGAGAGATTGTGTGAGACTGCGAGAGAGACTGTGAGAGACTGTGAGAGTGTGAGGGACTGTGTGAGACTGCGAGAGAGACTGTGAGAGTGTGAGGGACTGTGTGAGACTGAGAGTGTGAGACTGCGAGTGTGAGACTGCGAGTGTGAGACTGCGAGTGTGAGACTGCGAGTGTGAGACTGCGAGTGAGACTGCGAGAGAGACTGCGAGAGAGACTGCGAGAGAGACTGCGAGAGAGACTGTGTGAGACTGCGAGAGAGACTGTGTGAGACTGTGAAAGTGTGAGACTGTGTGAAAGTGTGAGACTGTGTGAAAGTGTGAGACTGTGTGAAAGTGTGAGAGTGTGAGAGACTGTGTGAGACTGTGAGAGTGTGAGAGACTGTGAGACTAAGAGTGTAAGAGACTGTGAGGGTGTAAGACTGTGAGAGTGTAAGAGACTGTGAGAGTGTAAGAGACTGTGAGAGTGTAAGAGACTGTTTGAGACTGCGAGAGAGACTGTGTGAGACTGCGAGAGTGTGTGACTGTGTGAGACTGAGTGTGTGAGACTGTGTGAAAGTGTGAGACTGTGTGAGACTGTGAGAGACTGTGAGAGTGTGAGGGACTGTGAGAGTGTGAGGGACTGTGAGAGTGTGAGGGACTGTGAGAGACTGCGAGAGAGACTGTGTGAGACTGCGAGAGAGACTGTGTGAGACTGCGAGAGAGACTGTGAGAGACTGCGAGAGAGACTGTGAGAGACTGCGAGAGAGACTTTGAGAGTGTGAGACTGAGAGTGTGAGACTGTGATAGACTGTGAGAGTGTGAGGGACTGTGTGAGACTGCGAGAGAGACTGTGAGAGACTGTGAGAGTGTGAGGAACTGTGTGAGACTGCGTGAGAGACTGTGAGACTGAGACTGTGAGACTGAGAGTGTGAGACTGCGAGTGTGAGACTGCGAGTGTGAGACTGCGAGTGTGAGACTGCGAGAGAGACTGTGTGAGACTGTGAGAGAGACTGTGTGAGACTGTGAGAGAGACTGTGTGAGACTGTGAGAGTGTGAAACTGTGTGAGACTGTGTGAAAGTGTGAGAGACTGTGTGAGACTGTGAGAGACTGTGAGAGACTGTGTGAGACTGTGAGACTAAGAGTGTAAGAGACTGTGAGGGTGTAAGAGACTGTGAGGGTGTAAGAGACTGTGTGAGACTGCGAGAGAGACTGTGTGAGACTGCGAGAGTGTGAGACTGTGTGAGACTGCGAGACTGTGTGAGACTGCGAGAGTGTGAGACTGTGTGAGACTGCGAGAGTGTGAGACTGTGTGAGACTGCGAGAGTGTGTGACTGTGTGAGACTGCGAGAGTGTGAGACTGTGTGAGACTGAGTGTGTGAGACTGTGTGAAAGTGTGAGACTGTGAGAGACTGTGTGAGACTGTGAGACTGAGAGTGTAAGAGAGTGTGAGGGACTGTGAGAGTGTGAGGGACTGTGAGAGACTGCGAAAGAGACTGTGTGAGACTGCGAGAGAGACTGTGTGAGACTGCGAGAGAGACTGTGAGACTGCGAGAGAGACTGCGAGAGAGACTGCGAGAGACTGCGAGAGAGACTGTGAGAGACTGCGAGAGAGACTTTGAGAGTGTGAGACTGAGAGTGTGAGACTGTGATAGACTGTGAGACTGTGAGGGACTGTGTGAGACTGCGTGAGAGACTGTGAGACTGAGAGTGTGAGACTGAGAGTGTGAGACTGCGAGAGAGACTGTGTGAGACTGCGAGAGAGACTGTGTGAGACTGTGAGAGTGTGTGAGACTGTGAGAGTGTGTGAGACTGTGTGAAAGTGTGAGAGACTGTGTGAGACTGTGAGAGTGTGTGAGACTGTGAGACTAAGAGTGTAAGAGACTGTGAGGGTGTAAGAGACTGTGAGGGTGTAAGAGACTGTGTGAGACTGCGAGAGAGACTGTGTGAGACTGCGAGAGTGTGAGACTGTGTGAGACTGCGAGAATGTGAGACTGTGTGAGACTGCGAGAATGTGAGACTGTGTGAGACTGCGAGAGTGTGAGACTGTGTGAGACTGCGAGAGTGTGAGACTGTGTGAGACTGCGAGAGTGTGAGACTGTGTGAGACTGCGAGAGTGTGAGACTGTGTGAGACTGCGAGAGTGTGAGACTGTGTGAGACTGCGAGAGTGTGAGACTGTGTGAGACTGCGAGAGTGTGTGACTGTGTGAGACTGCGAGAGTGTGTGACTGTGTGAGACTGTGACTGTGTGAGACTGTGAGTGTGTGAGACTGTGTGAAAGTATGAGACTGTGTGAAAGTATGAGAGACTGTGAGAATGTGAGAGACTGTGAGAGTGTGAGAGACTGTGAGAGTGTGAGAGACTGTGAGAGTGTGAGAGACTGTGAGAGACTGTGTGAGACTGAGAGTGCAGAGACTGTGAGAGTGTAAGAGACTGTGAGAGTGTAAGAGACTGTGTGAGACTGCGAGACAGACTGTGTGAGACTGCGAGACAGACTGTGTGAGACTGCGAGACAGACTGTGTGAGACTGCGAGACAGACTGTGTGAGACTGTGAGAGTGTAAGAGACTGAGAGTGTAAGAGAATGTGAGAGTGTGAGAGACTGTGAGAGTGTGAGAGACTGTGAGAGTGTGAGAGACTGTGAGAGTGTGAGGGACTGTGAGAGTGTGAGGGACTGTGAGAGACTGCGAAACAGACTGTGTGAGACTGCGAGAGAGACTGTGTGAGACTGTGAGAGTGTAAGAGAGTGTGAGAGTGTAAGAGAGTGTGAGAGACTGAGAGAGACAATGTGTGAGACTGCGAGAGAGACTGTGAGAGTGTGAGACTGAGAGTGTGAGGGACTGTGAGTGTGAGGGACTGTGAGTGTGAGGGACTGTGAGGGACTGTGAGTGTGAGGGACTGTGAGTGTGTGAGGGACTGTGTCAGACTGCGAGACAGAGTGTGAGACTGTATGAAAGTGTGAGAGACTGTGTGAGACTGAGAGTGTGAGGGACTGTGAGACTGTGAGACTGAGACTGTGAGAGTGTGAGGGACTGTGAGAGTGTGAGGGACTGCGAGAGTGTGAGGGACTGCGAGAGTGTGAGGGACTGCGAGAGTGTGAGGGACTGCGAGAGTGTGAGAGAGAGACTGTGTGAGACTGCGAGAGAGACTGTGTGAGACTGCGAGAGAGACTGTGTGAGACTGCGAGAGAGACTGCGTGAGACTGCGAGAGAGACTGCGTGAGACTGCGAGAGAGACTGCGAGAGTGTGAGACTGAGAGTGTGAGACTGTGAGAGTGTGAGGGACTGTGTGAGACTGCGAGAGAGAGTGTGAGACTGAGAGTGTGAGACTGAGAGTGTGAGACAGAGAGTGTGAGACAGAGAGTGTGAGACTGAGAGTGTGAGACAGAGAGTGTGATACAGAGAGTGTGAGACTGAGAGTGTGAGACTGAGAGTGTGAGACTGCGAGAGAGACTGTGAGAGACTGTGAAAGTGTGAGACTGAGAGTGTGAGACTGAGAGTGTGTGAGACTGTGAGTGTGTGGGACTGTGAGTGTGTGGGACTGTGAGTGTGTGAGGGATTGTGAGAGTGTGAGGGATTGTGAGAGTGTGAGGGATTGTGAGAGTGTGAGGGACTGTGTGAGACTGCGGGAGAGACTGTGTGAGACTGCGAGAGAGACTGTGAGACTGAGACTGTGAGACTGCGAGAGAGACTGTGTGAGACTGCGAGAGAGACTGTGTGAGAGTGTGAGACTGTGTGAGAGTGTGTGAGACTGTGTGAGAGTGTGAGAGACTGTGTGAGACTGAGACTAAGAGTGTAAGAGACTGTGAGGGTGTAAGAGACTGTGAGAGTGTAAGAGACTGCGTGAGACTGCGAGAGTGTGAGACTGCGTGAGACTGCGAGAGTGTGAGACTGTGTGAGACTGCGAGAGTGTGAGACTGTGTGAGAGTGTGAGAGACTGTGAGACTGAGAGTGTAAGACTGTGAGAGTGTAAGAGACTGAGAGTTTGAGGGACTGTGTGAGACTGCGAGAGAGACTGTGTGAGACACTGAGAGTGTGAGACTGCGAGAGAGACTGTGTGAGACTGTTAGACTGTGTGAAAGTGTGAGACTGTGAGACTAAGAGTGTAAGAGACTGTGAGAGTGTAAGAGACTGTGTGAGACTGCGAGAGTGTGAGACTGTGTTAGACTGAGTGTGTGAGACTGTGTGAAAGTGTGAGACTGTGTGAAAGTGTGAGACTGTGAGAGACTGTGTGAGACTGAGAGTGTAAGAGACTGTGAGAGTGTAAGAGACTGTGAGAGTGTGAGAGACTGCGAGACAGACTGTGTGAGACTGCGAGAGAGACTGTGAGAGTGTGAGACTGAGAGTGTGGGACTGAGAGTGTGAGGGACTGTGTGAGACTGAGAGTGTAAGAGACTGTGAGAGTGTAAGAGACTGTGAGAGTGTGAGGGACTGTGTGAGACTGCAAGAGAGACTGTGAGAGTGTGAGACTGAGAGTGTGGGACTGAGAGTGTGAGGGACTGTGTGAGACTGAGAGTGTAAGAGACTGTGAGAGTGTAAGAGACTGTGAGAGTGTAAGAGACTGTGAGAGTGTGAGGGACTGTGTGAGACTGCGAGAGAGACTGTGTGAGACTGCGAGAGAGACTGTGTGAGACTGCGAGAGAGACTGTGTGAGACTGCGAGAGAGACTGTGTGAGACTGCGAGAGAGACTGTGTGAGACTGTGAGAGTGTAAGAGACTGTGAGAGTGTAAGAGACTGTGAGAGTGTAAGAGACTGTGAGAGTGTGAGAGAGTGCGAGAGAGACTGTGTGAGACTGCGAGAGAGACTGTGAGAGTGTGAGACTGAGAGTGTGGGACTGTGAGTGTGTGGGACTGTGAGTGTGTGGGACTGTGAGTGTGTGGGACTGAGTGTGAGGGACTGTGAGTGTGAGGGACTGTGAGTGTGTGAGGGACTGTGAGTGTGTGAGGGACTGTGTGAGACTGCGAGAGAGACTGTGAGAGTGTGAGACTGAGAGTGTGAGACTGTATGAAAGTGTGAGAATGTGAGAGACTGTGTGAGAGTGTGAGACTGAGAGTGTAAGAGAGTGTGAGGGACTGTGAGAGTGTGAGGGACTGCGAGAGTGTGAGGGACTGCGAGAGTGTGAGGGACTGCGTGAGACTGCGAGAGAGACTGTGAGAGTGTGAGACTGAGAGTGTGAGACTGTGAGAGAGACTGTGAGAGACTGTGAGAGTGTGAGGGACTGTGTGAGACTGCGAGAGAGAGTGTGAGACTGAGAGTGTGAGACTGAGAGTGTGAGACTGAGAGTGTGAGACTGCGAGATTGTGAGACTGCGAGATTGTGAGACTGAGCGAGAGTGTGAGACTGAGAGAGAGTGTGAGACTGAGAGAGAGTGTGAGACAGAGAGAGTGTGAGACAGAGAGAGTGTGAGACAGAGAGAGTGTGAGACTGTGTGCGACTGTGAGTGTGTGCGACTGTGTGCGACTGTGAGTGTGTGCGACTGTGAGACTGTGAGTGTGTGCGACTGTGTGCGACTGTGAGTGTGTGCGACTGTGAGACTGAGAGTGTGTGCGACTGTGAGACTGAGAGTGTGTGCGACTGAGAGTGTGAGGGACTGTGTGAGACTGAGAGTGTAAGAGACTGTGAGAGTGTAAGAGACTGTGAGAGTGTGAGGGACTGTGTGAGACTGCGAGAGAGACTGTGAGAGTGTGAGACTGAGAGTGTGGGACTGAGAGTGTGAGGGACTGTGTGAGACTGAGAGTGTAAGAGACTGTGAGAGTGTAAGAGACTGTGAGAGTGTAAGAGACTGAGAGTGTGAGGGACTGTGTGAGACTGCGAGACAGACTGTGTGAGACTGCGAGAGAGACTGTGTGAGACTGCGAGAGAGACTGTGTGAGACTGCGAGAGAGACTGTGTGAGACTGCGAGAGAGACTGTGTGAGACTGTGAGAGTGTAAGAGACTGTGAGAGTGTAAGAGACTGTGAGAGTGTGAGAGAGTGCGAGAGAGACTGTGTGAGACTGCGAGAGAGACTGTGAGAGTGTGGGACTGTGAGTGTGTGGGACTGTGAGTGTGTGGGACTGTGAGTGTGTGGAACTGAGTGTGAGGGACTGTGAGTGTGAGGGACTGTGAGTGTGAGGGACTGTGAGTGTGAGGGACTGTGAGTGTGTGAGGGACTGTGAGTGTGTGAGGGACTGTGTGAGACTGCGAGAGAGACTGTGAGAGTGTGAGACTGAGAGTGTGAGACTGTATGAAAGTGTGAGAATGTGAGAGACTGTGTGAGAGTGTGAGACTGAGAGTGTAAGAGAGTGTGAGGGACTGTGAGAGTGTGAGGGACTGTGAGAGTGTGAGGGACTGCGAGAGTGTGAGGGACTGCGAGAGAGACTGTGAGAGTGTGAGACTGAGAGTGTGAGACTGTGAGAGAGACTGTGAGAGACTGTGAGAGTGTGAGGGACTGTGTGAGACTGCGAGAGAGATTGTGAGACTGCGAGATTGTGAGACTGAGAGAGAGTGTGAGACTGAGAGAGAGTGTGAGACTGAGAGAGAGTGTGAGACAGAGAGAGTGTGAGACAGAGAGAGTGTGAGACAGAGAGAGTGTGAGACTGTGTGCGACTGTGAGTGTGTGCGACTGTGAGTGTGTGCGACTGTGAGACTGAGTGTGTGCGACTGTGAGACTGAGAGTGTGTGCGACTGTGAGACTGTGAGTGTGTGCAACTGTGAGACTGAGAGTGTGTGCGACTGTGAGACTGAGAGTGTGTGCGACTGTGAGACTGAGAGTGTGTGCGACTGTGAGACTGAGAGTGTGTGCGACTGTGAGACTGAGAGTGTGTGCGACTGTGAGACTGAGACAGTGTGTGAGAGACAGTGTGTGAGAGACAGTGTGTGAGAGACTGTGTGTGAGAGACTGTGTGTGAGAGACAGTGTGTGAGAGACAGTGTGTGAGAGACAGTGTGTGTGAGACAGTGTGTGAGACAGTGTGTGTGAGACAGTGTGTGTGAGACAGTGTGTGTGAGACAGTGTGTGAGACAGTGTGTGAGACAGTGTGTGAGACAGTGTGAGAGACAGTGTGAGAGACAGTGTGAGAGAGTGTGTGAGAGACTGAGAGTGTGAGACAGAATGTGTGCTTTGCAATGCGTTGCTTACCCCTCTGGCACTCAAAGGGTTAAGTTGAGCTAACGTAGCAATATAACACACGGTGGCTCTTCAGTTGAGGCAATGTAGCAATATGCTGAGGGATCAAATAGAAAGTGGTGTTTGAGGCTTGCCCTCTGTAACAGACAGCAAAGCATCTCTCTCCCTTTAAGGAGAAAGGGTGGGAATCAGGAAGCAGGAAGTGGAGGAGTGACAGTTGAGACTGTGAGGTGACTGAAGAGATGATGAGCTAAATAAGAGGTGCTATTAAGTTTGTATTTTATGGGAACATTACACCCTCATACTGAAACAGAGTGTATGGAGGGTTACAGTTATCTGTGGGAGGTGAAACAGTGTGTTTGTGGGGTCATGATCCTGAGTGAGAGTGTGAGTGGACTGGGAGAAGTTACTGATATCCCTACCTCAGGAGCGAGTGGCAGTTATATATTTTTTTTTTTGTCAGTTGGATACTGGTGGGTGGGCTGGAGGGGGCGGGCCAACTCCCTGTATGATAAACACGTCCCCATTGAATCACCCAATGAGAGCAGTAAAGTCCCCATTCAATCACCCAATAGGAGTTGTGTCTCCTAATGAGACATAAATTATGTAATTAGACATTCTGTTCAATGCGAGTTTCTTTTCTGAGGAGACATAAATTATGTTCTGTGTGTGGGGTACCATAAATTATGCAATGAGGCTTATTCTTTTATATATATAGATTATAGATTCTTAGCACAGGGCACATTATAGCACTGACTCAACTAAATTCTTCATTTCATCTATAGAGTTATTAAAGATTCTCAGCACAGGGCACATTATAGTTCTATTGTGTGGAGGAGTGCAGGGCTTCCTGTGTTTGTTTGTACTTGTACTTTAAGCTTCGGCTTAAATTCTTTGGGGGGCTGGAGAACTCCCCTAGCCCTTGCAGCCTTCTACACACTAGTTATTAATTAATTGCACTACATTAATCACATGGATATGTCAAGGTCAGCTAGCGCTTGGAGCTTTTTTCTTGATTTTGTTTCTTCAACTAGTTGTATCATATTGGATTTCATGACTCACTTTTTATCTCATTCATATTTAGTCTCTATTAAGCCACCATCACCCTTGAGTCATGTAAGCGATAATAGATTTGATCAATTTACCTCTTTCATTTTGCCATTATTGTATGTCTGATGATATGCATGTTTAATCTGAGTCTCAATTATTGATACTTTGACACTGAACATAGTCTTTTGGTTGTTATCCTTAGTTTAAGTTAATATTTTTGCACAACCTATGTCCTTTTTTGTTGAATTCTCATCCATAGCCATTACATCGTAGCGCGTCTGGGGTTAAAGGGATAGTAATACTTCGTTTTATCTTTATTTTATTTTGTAGGCATTAAAAAAACATGAAGAACGATATAAGTCTTATCTCTCAAACCTTTATGGTTTGAGAGATATTCAAAAGCAAAGTTTCCCCTCCCGCCTCTTTTAACTAGTGTAAGCAATCTCTTCTCAGATGTGGAATCCAGTCCACAGACCAGACAGATAACAACAGGGGACAATCTTCTTACTGTGAGAACAATGAAAGTCCTGCCCCCCTTGACACGTTTTTCAGGTTTTTCCCTTATCTTAATTGAAAATTGTCCCTCTCTGCAGTCTACCTGGGCACCTCCCTTCTGATCTGGCTGAACAGTGTTACATCAGTAAAAGGGGCAGGAGGGGGATACTTTGTCATTGAATTACTCTTGAACTACAACTCTGACAGTATTGAAACAACACTCTCCAAAGTCCAAATACTATGATGATTCATTAGAGCTGCTTTTATTATGAAACATTACTATCCCTTTAACAGCTTCTCTCATTCAGAAAGTAATTGCCTGGCACTTTGTGGCTGGATTGTCATCTAGACAGGATCAGTATAATGTGCTTCAGGATATTTCTTCTCTGTGCATGGCATTTGTGAGCTAAAAGAAATTGCACTTTGAATAGGCTATCAGTCCTACGCAGTCTGCTATATATACTGGCAGGTTTGTTCCTAGTTGATCATGCCTGACCATTACTTTGCAGAACAGTAATAGACACCTATACTGGGTTAAATATTTTTCTACTTTTGACCTTTCAGTGTCTGAAGGGCGACCAATACATTTCTTCACAATGTGTTAGACAGCCCTCTGGCACTCCAGTGGCTTAGCAGAACCAGATCTGTTTCTCTGGCCTCTTTTCACCACGCGTTTTAAATTAAATTAAAGTTTGAGTTTAAATACATGAGCGATTTCTGTGAAATTTCAATTACAGTTTCAATTAATATTCTTGGTCAAAGTAGGAAAAGGATTTGTTTCATCCCTTCACACAAACCTCTCTCTTGCTGTTCAAAAGTTGGGATACAGCCAGGAAAGGAAATACAACATCCTGAACGTTTTATTTCTTTTGATTGTGCTTTTATAGTTGGTAAACAGGCTACCTGTGGAACGTACAAATAAATATTGCTGCTCGTTCTGTAGTCCCTGCAGAAAGAAAACTAGGCTATGTGCTTTTCTATTGATTCCTGAAGCTCTTCATGCCAACTTAGGCTGTTAAAAAGACTTGTTACTGAAATAAATTGACAGCTTTCAACTTAATACCATCTCTTCTTATAATAAAGAAACCAGAAGCATAGTTACCATAGGAAAGCTAATTTCCAAATTAGGCTGAAGTTACGAAAACTGGAATTCAAAAACAATTCAGTAAACATCTATGTGCTGGTAAAATACAGAGTCTGTATAGTTCACTAAGTTCATGGGTTCATTAAAAGTTATTTAACTGATGAATTGGAGACCTCTGTAGCATACAATGGTGACAGATTTCTAACCAGAGACTGCTGACATGTTAGACAGCAGCTTTGTGAAATGTCCCCTCTTGGACGCTAGACAGCTCCTGTTATCAGTGTAATATTATCCTGATTAGATGTGGGATATCCTATATTCTAGCATCTTCTAGAACCTTCTGGCTTCACTTTAACTTCTTTTATAAGCTATTCCTCTTCACTTCCTGTTTGCCTGATTATTGTGATTTGCTCCAGTGGTCTAGTGTTCCTTGCTTCGTCTTCGGGCTTTAATCTCTGTTTACAATACTGTATAATTTACAGAATGCAGTATTCATTGTTTTAGATATTTTTTTGTTTTATTGAAGATTTTATTGGGAGAAAACATGAATACAAGAAACCAGCTACAATGAGAGCAGGATTCATGGGAAAAATAGAAAAACATTGCATAAGTCCGTAAATACAAACAAAGCTTCAATTTACATTTACAGTATCAGAAAAAGTGATGCATTGTCTTAAACCAATAAAGCCAAAGACTTTGCAAATAAGGAGATCCATGCATCTGGATTGAGATAATCAAATTGAGGGTGATACAGAGATAAAAAAACAGTATGTTAAACATACATAATAGAGTAAAAGTAAAAAAGTGTAAAAGAAAGAAAGAAAGAAATGGAGAAAGAAATTTAGGAGAGAGGATAGTAAGAAAGAAAAGAATAGAATAGAGAGAAAGGCAAGGATGGGGAGAGGTGGAAGTGGAGAAAAGGGTCAGAGAAAAGCGGAAAAGATAAAAAGGTGAAAATAAAGGAGGAGAAGGAAAAGGATGGGAGGGAACTTCGAAGGGCAAGGCTACTAGCCGTTATATAGGGGGGAACTTATCCACTGGTATGAATACAAAAGTGTGTAATGGGGCAAAAATTTATGAGCCAGTGGCAACAGATGGAGGGTCATCTGAATGCATCACAGGGAGCCAGGTGGCAAATGGACCCGGTGGTGAGAACAATGATGCAAGCGTTCCATATCCAGCAAACAGTTCACCTCCCGTTTACAGTCTGCTATCGTCGGAGGAGTAGAACATCGCCACAATCTCGGGATACAGATACAGGCAGCAGAAGACAATAAAAACCAAGAAGTAAATCCAAATGAGGAAACAGTGGGCACAAAACTTGAGTCAGGTAAAATATTAAAGAGAAGAAGCTGGGGAGAGAAGGGTAGATGAATACCAGACATAGCACAGATAGACCTGTGAACCGACACCCAAAAAGAGGACAATGAAGGGCAATCCCACCAGATATGCGCCAGAGAAGCCAAGGGGAAGCCACACCTCCAACATTGGGAAAGTTCCAAATTTAGAAAGAAGTAGTGGAGACCTATACCACCTGATCGCAAGCTTATAATTGGTTTCATGATAATGAGAATTTTTCACACATAACCAGAACTGTTTAAAAGACAGAAGCCAGCGATCAATGGAGATTACTACGTTATGTTCCGTTTCCCAAGAACGTTTGCAACGTATGAGAGTGGTCATGGCTGTGGTCTCAGGAACGGACATAAGGAGGGAATATAATACAAAAATACCCTTTGGGATTGATGTATCCCTTAACAGCAATTTTTCAAAAGGGATACGAGACCTTGAGCAATATGTCCGAATAGAAGGCTATCCCAAAAAATGACATACCTGTAGATAACGCCATATTTCAGTCCGGGGAAGCCCATGATGGGAACAGATGAATTGGAAGGATGGAAATTTCTGGTCTGGAAATAGATGTTCAAAGTCAATAAGACCAGACGAGGACCATGCCTTGTAAGACGCTAAATGTCGACCAGGAGGGAAATCTGGATTACTGAAAATAGCACATAGTGGAGAAGGAGACATAGAGCATATATTTTGGAGCAGCGGCACCAGGTAGAAATAAGATGCGAAATGATAGGATGAGATGTGATTTCAGGAGGGGAAAGACGAGGAATAGACCACAAGAGTTGCCACATAACTACAGACAAAGAGACAGATTGAAGTAACCTCGCCCAATCTATATCTGGAGGAGCCCTGGCTAAATCTAATAAGGTAAGTAGGGAAATTGTCCGGTGATATAACTCAACATCGTGAAGACACAAACTGCCCAAAGTCAGAGTGCGAACGAGTACCAAATGGTGAATCCGGGGTCTACAATTATTCTAAATAAAAGAGTGAATTAAATGTTTAAAACGAACTAGATAAACTTTTGGAAGCGAAAGGGGTAATGCACAAAGTACATAGAGAATTTTTGGCAAAAGAACCATCTTCACAAGATTCTTTCACCCTATCCAGGAGAGAAAGACATGGGACCAGCTTGTAATATCTGTACAAAGAGAGTGAAGCAAGTGATCCAAATTATGAGACATCAACTCCTGGACTCAAAAAAAATTCCCAAAGATTTAATAGAGGACGAAACCCAGGGGAATTGATACTGCACTTGCAAAAATGCTTGCAGAGGTGTGGGGATTAACAAAGGTAAAATCTCTGATTTAGAAAGGTTGAACTGCATGCCTGAAAGATTGCTGTATGTCATCAGTAGTTCACTAAAGGTTGCAAGAGAAGTCACAGGGGAGGTCAGATAAGCTAGAATATCATCTGCAATGCAAGTCAATTTAAAAGAAGAGGATCTAAGAGGGACACCATGTATGTCTGGGTGAAGTCTAATAGCTGCTAAAATGGGTTCAAGAGTTAGGCTAAAGAGGAAGGGAGACAGTGGGCACCCCTGATGCCATTAGTGATAGAGAAGGAAGGCGAGAGAAGTCCATTGACCGAGACACGAGCAGTTGGCGAATCATAAAGAGACAGGGTTGCCGTGAAGAGCCGTAGACCAAGACCTATCCAACGGAGAGTCGCTTCCATAAAGCCCCAATGCATAGAAACATAGAAACATAGAATTTGACGGCAGATAAGATCCATTCGGCCCATCTAGTCTGCCCAATTTCCTACTGTGTAAAAAAAAAACAAACAAACCCTCAAACCTTTTTTGGTCCTTGGTCTTTTCTTATGTTAAGGACCGCCTTATGCCTATCCCATGCATGCTTAAATTCTGTCACTGTATTGACATCTACCACTTCTGCTGGTAGGCTATTCCACTTGTCTACTACCCTCTCAGTGAAGTAAAACTTTCTTACATTACATCTAAACCTGTGTCCCTCTAGTTTTAGACTATGGCCTCTTGTCCTAACGTTTTTACTCTTTTGAAATATACTTCCATCCTGTACTTTGTTGAATCCCTTCATGTATTTGAATGTTTCTATCATATCCCCTCTCTCTTTTCTCTCCTCCAAGCTATACATATTCAGATCATTTAGTCTATCCTGATATTTCTTTTCCTGTAGACCAGTCACCATTTCAGTAGCCCTTCTTTGAATTTTCTCTAGAGTATCAATATCCTTCTGGAGATGGGGTCTCCAGTACTGTACACAATATTCTAGGTGAGGTCTAAATAGAGATCTGTACAGTGGCATGACTACTTCCCTTTTTCTGCTACTAATGCCCCTAGCTATATGCACTCGATTAAAGGCCTTCTCCGCATCTAAAGAAAGGAGGATAGAGGGGAGACCAGAGAACTGAGCACAGTGAATCCTTGATGACGTTTTCTATAGTTTCCCTACCTAGGACGAAGCTTGATTGGTCAGTACCAATTAGAGAAGGGAGGAAGCATTGTAACCTGGAAGCGATAATTTTGTCAAATAGTTTGACATCGGTCTTAAGCAATGATGTCGGCCTGTAACTACTGCATAAAGTAGGATCCTTACCTGGTTTGGGTAGAACAGTGATATGGGCTGTAAGCGAAGAAGGCTGCCAGGGGGTACCAGTAAGAATAGAACTGAAAGTTTCCTCTAGATGAGGTAACAGTGAAATAAGAAAGGTTTTGTATTATTATTATTATTCATCTTCATTTATATAGCGACAACAAATTCTGCAGCGTTTACAGTAGGGAATAGACATACATAGGTATTAAATAGTACAATCAAATGTGGAGAACAGAAGAATCAGAGGACCTTGCTCGTGAGAGCTTACAGTCTACAGGAAGGTAGGTATGACACAGAAGGAGTAAGTGCTGTTGGGTGTAAGTGCCTCCTGCCACACGAACTGCTGGTCAGTGGGTGAGAGAGAGAAGTGCTGTTGAGCGCCGTGGTCCAGGCAAGGGGTGATTCTTAGTAATAATATTTATGGAGGCAGTTGATAGGCTTCCCTGAAGAGGTGAGTTTTCAGGGAGCGTCTGAAGATCTGAAGGCTGGGGGAGAGTCTGATTGGGTGGGGGAGGGAATTCCAGAGCTGGGTTGCAATACAGGAGAAGACCTGTAGGCAGGAGTGGGAGGATGTGATAAGAGATGTGGAGAGCAGAAGGTTGTGTGCAGAGGGAAGGTGGCAGGTGGGAGTGTATTTGGAAATGAGAGATAAAATATAGGGGGGTGCAGTGTTAGTGAGGGCTCTATAAGTAAGCACCAGAATTTTTAATTTAATTCTATATGCTAATGGGAGCTAGTACAGGGATTGACAGAGGGGTTTGGTATCAGAGAAGCGATGAGTGAGGAAGATTAGTCTTGCAGCAGTGTTCAATATGGACTGTAGTGGGGTTAATCGGGTGAGAGGAAGGCCAATTAGTAATGAGTTACAGTAGTCAAGATGGGACATGAGAGTGTTTGGATTAAAATTTTGGTAGTCTTGTCTTGTGTAAGAAAGGGTCGGATTCTAGAGATGTTGCAGGGGTGGAGGCGGCATGATTTGGAGATTGACTGGATGTGAGGAATGAAGGATAGGGCAGTAATATTATAATATTGTACAGTCAAGCCATCTGGCCCAGGGCTTTTCCCTAAGGGTGTGGATTTGAGAGCTTTTTGTATTTCATCTTTAGTGATCTGTGACTCCAGAGATGACCCTTCTAAAGCAGACAAACGAGGTAAATTCGCTTGAGTTAGGAAATCCCCAATAGCAGTAGGAGTTGAGGAGGACTCCTGTAAGTGAATATGAGTGTTATAGAGAGAGGCATAAATGCTGTAGCTATCTGGTCATGAGAGTGCAAAACGGGCCCACTAGCAGAACTAATCCCAAAGATGTGTGATCGAGCTCGATCCCTGTGAATAAGATTCACAACAGTCTTACCACATTTGTTCTCTGTGAGGTAGTGTTGATATCAGTACCACAGATGAGATTTGAGAACCTGTGAGTGTAAGAGAGATGAGAGTTCACTGCACAACAATGTTAACTTAGAGAGAATAGAAGGGGACAGTAATTGTTTGTGAAGCGATTCAAGATGCTGAATGGAGATTTGCAGCAAGGCCAGATGTGTTCGATGTTGCTTTCTGCACCAACTGTCAATGGATATAAAAAAGCCCCTCACAAAGCATTTATGGGGTTCCCATCTAGACGTTGCAGAGATCTCCTGGGTGGCTTTGGACAAGAAATACAATTCCAGATCTGCAGTTATGCGAGAGAGCAATTCAGGATCAGAAAGTAGAGAAGTTTCAAACCTCCACTGAGGTGGTAAAGGGGAGGCCGGGAGCACAGAAAGAGGAAGCAAGACCCGAGCGTGGTCAGATATGGTAATGTCGACTTCACGGACATCGAACAGTTTAGCCTGGCCCACAAATATGTAATCCAGACGGGAATAGGACGAATGAGGATGAGAGTAAAATAAACAGACATGGGATAGAGGGTTAAGGGCACGCCAAGAGTCAATAGTAACTAGATCACGAAGCAAGCTTGCAGTCTTAGGTCCAGTTGAAGAGGGCTGAGATAATCTAGCAGAAGAAAGATCAAGGGAAGCGTTTAAGCCAATATTGAAGTCTCCACCAACTATCAAAAAGCCTTTTGCAAAGGACACTAGACACGTCAATACCGACCTGAAAAAGCAGAGATGGGAGGAATTGGGCGCGTATATGTGTAGGTAGAGTGAGCAATCTCAGCTTTTAAGAAAAAGAAAATGTCCCTCTGGATCCTGAAGTGAGTCAGTCAGAGACCATGGGACATTGCAACCAATAAGTGTAGCAACTCCTCTCTTTTTTCCCAAGGACGAGGCCGACCACACATGAGGGAACTGCTTAGCACTAAGCTTAGGGTGTTTGTTCTATACACAATGGGTCTCTTGCATCAATACGATATCAGACCAGAAGCGTATGAGTTCCCTCTGGATCATAGACCTCTTCTGAGGACTATTAAATCCACTGACATTATAAGAGGTGATTTTGAACTCTGAACCATGGATGGCACCAATATTGAATCAAACAACGGGAAGCAGCCAACCAAAATGCGGGAGCGGGTAGATATTGGAGATTACAAGACTACTGAGCCACGGAAAACGTGTTAAGATAAAGCAGAAGTTCCTTGTAGACCAACCCACTAGCAGCTCCCAAGACCTGATGAAGAGTAACAAAAGGTCTAGATATAGAGGGGTAGTAAAGGGAAAAGAGAAGGGGATGAACAAGGGAAGAGTAAAGAAAGACGAAGAAGAAGGAAAAAAGGAGAAAAAAAGAGAAAAAAATATTCCGCTGTGCGAGCTCCTCACGCTGTGAGAGAAGAGGAGAGAGCACAACTACCTAGAGTGGTAGGGGGTGGTCAAATACTAGGGTAGGGATTGACTGTAGTCCTAGGTGAGAAACGGAACTAGTGTGTGTATCTAGAGAGAAGCTGGGGGAGGAGGAAGGAAGCCCCAACTGCCAATGGAAACTAGTAGCAGAAGTAGGTGTATATCCCCGAGTAAGATACAGACGGAGGGGAGAAAAGAAAATAGAACATAAGAATTAGAAAGCATAGGAGCAGCTTATCAGACAAAAAAGGGAAGAGTAGAGTCAATAATAAGCAAGATAAGAGTAGGTGATATAAATATATCGCAGCATGCGGATGGGGATTCAAAAGGGTATAGAAAAAGTAGACAAGTCTACCTAGAGAAAACCTGGAAAGAGTGCATCCAAGAGTTGCATACGAATAAGCACAAAAGAACTAACATGAACAGGGAATGCCATGTAAAAGTATGTGGAAGGGAACAATATGGGGACCCAGGGCCGCAGCCACCCCAGCCAGGGAAGCCGAATAGGCAAACCAGGGGGAGGCAGGAGCAGCCACAGGGACCACCACAGAGCCAAATATTAGCTAAGTTCAGCCATTCAGAAGGCACATTCGTAATAATAAAGGGAGAGCAAAATAAGCCGATAAGACATTTAATGGTAATAAAATAAAGAAGGGAGTACACTGTACACCATGACTTAGAATTGTCTAAACAAAAACATAAACAAAAAAAAAAAAATAAAAAAAAGGCAAACACTACTAGGGTACATAGCATGTCTCTATAATGGGGCCAAGAGGACGGCCACAAGGCACCACAGCGAATCTAAGCACCACTACAATAAGGCCACGTGTAGGAGATCCAAAAAGAGGACGCTTAAGATACACATTTAATTGAGAACACAAGAACAGACAGCCGCAAGTTGTCTGCAAAAACACAACCAACAACCACACGGGATCCAAGTGGCCGCACCCATCCCCACCAGGGACGCCGAAACAGGCGAACCAAGAGGGTGCGGATGGCCATTGGGCCCCCAAATTAAGTCTAAAACCAGCAGAAATTCCTACACAGTAGATACATGAGCACTCACATACAGAACTCATCCCCACCATGCATGGCAATGGTGCAGGTGAGTCTGAACCAGGAGAACACAGTATCAAAAAAAATGTAGTCTGCCATCCTGACAAGCAGACTCAACCGACCAAAAACGTCAGGACGAGTGGGGAAATTCACCTGGCAGGATGGCAGAGAGCTAGAGCAAGGAACCAGCTGAACAAATAAACAGATCAGGCAGGTGGAAAAAGGTTCAAGGAACATTCGATGAAGCCAGGATAATTTTTTTTTTTTTAAAGCTGAACTATCACTCCAAATAAAGTGCACCCCAAATAATTATTCTTATAACGATGAGCATAGAAATATTAGAATCATATAGAATAAGTTCAACTTTATTAAGAAATCCTACTTGATCCATGACTGATGGGCAGGTTTCTTGCTGTAGTGGCATTTGTGTGCCCGTGCCGTCAGTTCCACTCACCAGTTCTGGAGGAGACTGGGATGGACAGCGCAGGCGCACAGATGTCTCTATGGCAAGATGTCTGCGCTGATGCCTGCCTGTTTGTCCTGGATCAAGTAGGATTACTTTATAATACTGAACTTATTCTGCATAATACTAGTATTTTAATGAATATCTTTATATGAATAATTATTTGGGGGGCATTTTCTTTGGACTGATAGTTCCATTTTAATTATTTAGTTGCCAGTGGATAAGGCTAATTTCCTGGTGATGTCTCTTCCCCTTGGTACCTTGCACTGAATAAAATGTACATACAATGCTACTCTAGACCAAGAAGCGAATTGATATCATCACAAGGGAATATGAAATAAAAATAAAACTTTATAAAATCAATCTGTCACATAGGTTTTAGTCTCTTTGAATGTAATTATTTAAACTGCTTATAATATGATTTTTGCTTTTCATTGAATTTATTGTGGGCCTGTCAGTAGTCATGCCCCCAGAAGTTAGACAGTCTGGGGAATACTTGAGAAGGTGCACTGATCGTATGGACAGCTTGAAATTGAGCTACATTGTAGCAGCATTCACATCACCAATGGAACCAGCTACAGGGAAGGTCTTATCACATCATGCTTTGTTATGTCAAACGAGTCAGACCTTTTGACTGATTTAATCCTTGAACACCCTAGATGGCTTATATTGGGAGACTTCAACACTTAGATTGATGACACACTATCCCAACTTGTGCAGGACCTTCTCAGCCTGATGAGTGTGCTTGGCTTCATACAAATCATTGTCACTTCCACCCACAGAAAAGGTCATACACTTGATCTAGTATTCCAGCCTGGACTAGAAGTGTCGCCAGTAACTGTAAATCCAGCTGTATGGTCAGACCACCACTACATACACTTTTCCATTGTATCACAATCAGCCAGACCCTAGCCTCAGAACCTGGTCAAACGCACGCTCATTAAAAGGAGTGATGCCTTATATGGCAAATATATGGCTCTAAGTGAACTGATGGGCACTTGTGAAGAACCCAGCTCCTTAGTCCAACTCTACAACAAAAGTATGAGAGACACCCTAGAAAGCATTGCACCAACACACGTCCGCACTATAAAAACTCACAACAATGCACCTTGGTTTGATAGCAAAATCAGAGAAATGAAGAGAACAGACTGTAAACTAGAGAGAAGGTGGAACAGGACACATGACCCAGAGGACAAAGCCACTCTTACCAAACACGTCAATGAATATCAATTTAAGATAACTCAGAAAAAAACGTCATTTTTGTTGTGCGAAATTACACTCTCCAGCATGCATGCCTATACCCACCAACTTTTCTCAGGATGTGTGAAGAATTTGCGATCTTCACAGAGAAGATTTTCTCCATCTGAGCCTCCATCACAGCAGGCCAACCAGTTACCCACCAGAACCACTACAGTGGAAGGCCAGCATGGACACAGTGCTAGTCTGAGTGCTAAATGATCTCCTTATGGCGAGAGACAAATGTGATTACTCCATCCTTATCCTCCTGGATCTCTCAGCTGCATCTGACACCATTTACCATAGGATGTTAATAGAGTGCTTGCAGCACATCTGTGGCCTAGGAGGCACAGTTCTTAACTAGTTTAAATGTTTCTTCACTGGTAGGTCACAGAGAGTAACATCAGGATCTTGCTCATAGGCACCAACAGAATTAGCCTGCAGAGTTCCACAATACTTGCTACCACTGGGGGACATCATCAGGTGGCATGGCCTAATATATCATTGCTATACAGATCCCACATAACTCTACTTCTCCTTTGCTCCAGATACTAAAGACCCAACATGCCTTATCAACAGTTGCTTAGCAGTCCTCATAGAGTGGATGAATGCTAGTTGGCTAAAAGTGAACCCTGACAAAACAGAATAACTCTTGGTGAGGGGACCCCGGGCAACAAGAATATCTCTGGCCTGCTTGGAGGCTCTGAACTCATTAGTTCAACAGAGGTACAAAATCTTGGAGCGATGATTGACTCTGGACTGTCATTTATACAGCAGATTTCTTCCGTAATAAAATCTGCCTTCTTTCATTTAAGAAGCATAGCCAGGATACAACACTTAATTCCACCAGATGATATTCCAACATTACTCCATGCATTTGTGTCTTCTTGTCTAGATTACTGTAATGCACTTTACTTGGGCCTCCCAGAAAACACAACTCCATCACCTACAGACAGTACAAAATTCAGCAGCCAGGCTATTGACCAGTCAAATTCGCTCATGTCACATAACACCTGTTCTCCACTCCCTGCACTGGCTTCCAATTAAATGGCTAACATATTTTAAAATTGGCCTGCTGTCCCTCAAAGCCTTAAATAATCAAGGCCCACAGTACCTGAAAGAGCTCCTGACACCCTATATTCAATCCCACTCACTGCGGTCAGCCAAAAGATCCCTCCTGTCGGTGCCCAGAATAAAGACAACCTCAGGTTCCCGGGCATTCAGCCACGCTGCCCCCACATTCTGGAACTCCTTACCATCCTCAATCAGAGAGGCACCATCATTACAGACTTTAAAAAAAAGCTAAAGACCCATCTCTTTTATCAGGCATTCAGTCAACTCATCTGACCATAAGGAACTCTTAATTTTTATGTATGTTTATATATTTGTAAAGTGCTTTGTGTCTCACAGGGAGAAAAGCACTATAAAAATCACAAATTATTATATTATTATTATTATTATTATTATTATTATTATTATTATAAAATTGTTCTAAAGGTGTCCTAGTTTTCAGTTTAACAGGCAGCCATCATGTTTTACTGTTTGCTTCTAAGGGATAAAAAATCCTGGAGCTGTACTTTGCAGCCCCAAAACTGACTTCGATCAGCTGTTCAGAGGTGGGGGGAGGGGGTGTTAGAAAATGGCCCACTTGCTTGAAAAACAACCTGGAGGTATGTGGGTTCTGCCCACATGCCTATAGCTCTCGTGTCCGGCATGGAGGGTCTTAACTAAAACCCATGAGGTCTGCTCAAGCAGCTCAGTGAGACTGAAATGCAAGACAGTCTTGCAGATCATTCTCTTCTCTGGGAACAGAAACGATGCACAGTTGTTCCCTTTCAAGATCCCTATTCTGCTCCCCCTTGGTCTGACAGAGCTTAAAGGGGTAGTAATACTTAGAATGTAAAATAAAAAAAATGTTGTAGGGTTTATCCACTTGAATAAAACAAGGGTACTTCCACTGCTGAAAGGTGTTTTGAACAAAATTTATTGCAGATCAAACTTGATTTTTTGTAAGTGCAGTATCACAGTGGCCTGAAATTGTACAGTGGTGCTGTTGCTACACCTTCCTATGGAGATTTATGGTCAACTGACCAGAGCTGCCCATAGGATGGTGTCGCAACAGCACCGCTGTAACATTTCAGGCCACTGTGATACTGCACCTAAAAAAGTTTGAGCTGTAATATCTTTTGAATAAAACACATTTCAGCAGCGAGAGTACTCTTGTTTTATTCAGGGGGATAAACATTAAAATATATATTTTTTTACTTATTAAGTATTACTATCACTTTAAAATGCAGCTATGGTTTCATCAGTAGGACTGTTTCCAGGGAAGATGATCTGCCAATGGGGCACAATCTACATGAGTTGACCTTTAAAAATACTGAGCCCTTGTCGTTTTATGGAAGACAGGGCTAAGCAACTCCAGACCTGAATCTGTACAAAAAGGATATCCCTGATTGAGTATAGATGAATCAGTGAGTGGATTGTCACTTTCATTAACACTTTAATGACTAGAGTCATGTGAAACACATTTAAGTTATACATTGCACTCCTCTCTGGTGTTCAATAGGTTAATCCACCTGTAATCAGACAAGGAAATGCTCAAAACATGCACATGTTAATGGCACTTGGGACATGGAGACTTGCTATCACTTGTTTGATGCCAGTTGCTGCAATGTATTCATCTACTCCATCTCTATCATGTTATTGAGTCACTTACATAATGTTCCGTTTCCTTCAAATCCTTTATGGTTTTTAGAAGAGGTCCCTGAATTAATGAAGGAAATATACTTAATGTGCTGGTAAACAAATCTGCTGTGTTCTTGCTTTTCATTCTGAACATACATTACATAACTGGAGCCTGTTTTCCTGCATAATCTGTATAAAAGAACATGTCAGGCATCTAATGTATTCGATAGGACCACCTCCTCAGGCAGTGAATTCCATACCTTCATTGTCCTTATTGTAAAGAAACCCTTCCGCTGCTGTAGATGAAATCACCTTTCCTCAAGTCTAAGCGGGTGGCCCCTTGTCCTGTGTACTGTTCTGTTAATGAACAGGTCTTTGGAGAGCCCTTTGTATGGGCCCTGAACATATTTATATAGTGTTATCATATCCCCTCTAAGACGCCGTTTCTCTAGTGTGTACAAGTTTAACTTTTCTATCCTTTCTTCATAACTAAAACTTTCCATTCCCCTTACTAGTTTTGTAGCCCTCCTCTGCACTTACTCTAGTTCCATAATGTCCTTATTCAGAAAGGGCGCCCAGAATTGAACAGCATATTCTAGGTGGTGTCTTACTATGATCTAATATGGAAGAGAACAGTGGGGGTAATGTGGAAATGGACAGTGGGGGCAATTTGGAAGTACACAGTTGTGGCAATGTGGATATGGACAGTGGGGGAATGTGGAAGTGGAGTGGACAGTGGAGGCAATGTGGAAGTGGACAATGGGGGTTATGTGGAAGTGGACAGTGGGGGCAATTTGGAAGTAGACAGTTGTGGCGATGTGGACATGGACAGTGGGGGAATGTGGAAGTGGAGTGGACAGTGGGGGCAATGTGGAAGTGGACAGTGGGGGAAATGGGAGCACTGTGGAAGTAGACAGTGGGGGCAATGTGAAAGTGGACAGTGGGGGCAATGGGAGCACTGTGGAAATGGGCAGTGGGGGCAATGGGAGCACTGTGGAAGTGGACAGTGGGGGCAGTGTGGAAATGGACAGTGGGGGCATTGTGGACAGTGGGGGCCTGGGGGCAATGTGGAAGTGGACAGTTGGGGCAATGGAGGCAATATGGAAGTGGACAGTGGAGGACCTGGATGCAATGGTGAAGTGGACAGTGGAGGCCCTGGAGGCAATGTGGAAGTGGACAGTGGAGGGCCTGGAGGCAATGTGGAAGTGGACAGTGGAGGACCTGGATGCAATGTGGAAGTGGACAGTGGAGGGCCTGGAGGCAATGTGGAAGTGGGCAGTGGGGGTATTGTGGAAATGGACAATGAGGGCATTGTGGAAGTTGACAAAAGGGGCATTGTGGAGGTGGACAATGGATAAGTGGCATTTCTGGGGTGGATATGCATGGTGGGGTCAGGGGGCCCCATGGCAGTTTTCTCACCAGGGCCTGGTGGTTTCTAGTTACGCCCCTGAACAGTAATACCACAGACATACGTTTCTGCATATGTGGGTCTCGTCAGTGTGTGGTGCTGGTGAATCCCGCTAGGCACATGGAAGCAAGGGCCCATGTCTGGGATACCCTTATACTTACAGAGACATACAACAAACAAATGTGACGAGCACCCATCAAGCGTGAACAAGATAAAGTGTCTTGTTCTAAGGCATGGTGGCCTCTCAATTATACCATTGCAGAGAGGAAATTTCCACGTTCACAGACATATGTTTTGGCTTCTGTGGATCTCATTGGTGGGGTGCAGTTGGCTTCCACTAGGCACATGGAAGCAAGGACCCATGCCTGGGAAACACTTATACTAAGGGAAACCTACAACAAACAAATGTGATAAGCACCCATCAAGCAATGGCACATGGGAGTAAGCACCTCTGCAATGGCACATGAGAGGGAAAAAAGTGATTTGTAGCTCCACTGAGAGGCCACCATACCTTAGAACAAGACATTGCATCTTGTTTGTGCTTGTCACATTTGTTTGTTGTACGTCTCCCTAAGTGGAAGGAAATCCTAGGCATAGGGCCTTGCTCTCCATGTGCCTAGAGGGAGTCAGTTGTACCACACTGAAGAGGCCCACGTAGGCCGAAACGTACATCTGTGTTATTTCTGCCTCTTTCGTGCGGAGAGGGCTTGCCTGGCATTTCGAATCTGGACTTTCT
Source organism: Rhinophrynus dorsalis (assembly GCA_037306005.1). Taxonomy (NCBI): domain Eukaryota; kingdom Metazoa; phylum Chordata; class Amphibia; order Anura; family Rhinophrynidae; genus Rhinophrynus; species Rhinophrynus dorsalis. The sequence goes on from CM074723.1 coordinate 18,576,744, forward strand.
GTGGGTAGGACAAGTCGGATATGGAAATGTTCTCTCTGCAATGGCATATGGGAGTGAAAAAGGTGACTTGCAGCTCCATTGAGAGGCTATCATGCCTTAGAAGAAGACACTGTATCTTGTTCATTCTTGATGGGTCTTAGTCACATTCTTTGTTGTAAGTCTTCTTAAGTAGAAGGGTATCACAGGCATGGACCCTTGCTCTCCACATGCCTAGAGGGAATCACTGCACCACTCTGACTCGGCCCACATAGGCCGAATGTACGTCTGTGGTTTTGCTTGCTCTTGTGCGGAGAGGATTTGCCTGACATTTCGGAGCTGGACTGTCTGTGGGCAGGACCAGTCTGATATGGATTTGGACATTACCTCTCTGCAATGGCATATTGGAGTGAAAAACATGACCTGTAGCACAATTGAGAGGCCACCATACCTTAGAAAAAGAAACTTTATCTTGTTTGTGCTTGATGGGTGCTCCTCACATTTGTTTGTTGAAGGTTATGCATTTAGGCTGCAGAAGCAAACATACTATATATGTGGACTAAATGAGAAACTACTTGGGGTTTCCTCATTACCTCATTACAGGGGGGTTAAGGAATACTGTAAGATAATAGACTTCACAACTGTAACGGCCCGTCCTACTCCTCCCCAGCGTAGGCGGTCTTAGTTCTGATTGCTGAACTCCTACACCTGCTTACAGCCTACTTATACCCTGGACCTTCCTACTATCCATGCCCTTGGATGGTCAGTACTCAGCATCCTAGTACCTGTTATCCTGATTTCTGTTTGATTCCTGTTGTGACCTGGTTTGATCTTCGTTGTTCCTATTATCTGGCTTCCTGACCCTGGCTTTGTATTCGACTATCCTTCGAGATACTGTGTAACGGCTCTTTGCTCACTGCTTCAACCGACCTCCTGTGTACTGACTTGGGCTCTGTTCACCAACTCCTCGCTTCTTTGCTTCATTGACCTCATGTTTACCGATTCCAGCTCTGTTCACCGACTCCTCGCTTCCTTGCTAAAACTGACCTTCTGTGTACCGACTCCAGCTTGCCTTACGACTCTCTGCATCTCTATGACTCCCGGATACCGATTACTTTGCCTGTTCTACTAACTGTGTACCGACTCCAGCTTGCCTTATGACTCTCTGGATCTCTACGATTCCAAGGTATCGATGACCTTGCTTGTTCGACTATCTGTGTACTGACTCCTGGTTTACCTACGACCTCTGCCTCTCCTTGACTCTCGGCCCCAGCTTTTGGTTGAACTTCTGGACTCTGCATTTGGGTTCCGACTCTGTGTCGGTTCTTGTGTGTCTCAGCATCTCTATACACTAGCTAACCCTAACCCAGGCTGAGAGGCTGTGATAACAACAGTGTGCAGTGTCACTCAGCTTCTGCAAGAGTTAATATGGTATCATCTTGTATAAAAAGGGGTACAGATGCACAGGGTGCACATATAATTCTACCTCTAAATAAATCCTTGCTAAGGATTTATCTGTAATATGCAGTACAGCTTTGGACACTAGTTCTTAAAAATGCATTATTCACTTGGAAAAAAGTACAGAGATGTGCAGAAAAACTAATAAAGCGATTGCAGTATCTGAGTTAAAAAGAGAGACTAGCCAAACTGGGTTTGTTTATATTAGAGAAGAGGAAGAGATGTCTAAGGGGATTATATGATTACCATTTATACATACATGCAAGGTCAATATATAAAGGACTGAGGAACTATTTACTCAAAATGCTGAGTAAAAGAAAATAAAAAGATGTCATCCCAGACTAGAAGAAAGGTGCTTTTGACTTAAACAAAATAAATAGTTTTTTACAGTAAGGGCAGGAAAGTTGTGGAATTCTTTACCTTGGGCTGCAGTGTTTGCAGGTACTGTAGTTGCTTGGGATAATAATTTATACATTTCTTGCTCAGAACAATACAGAGAATTATAACAGTTGGTTTCAAAGTAGATAAAATGTTGATCTGAATTCCTGTTTTTGGAAGAATTTTTACCCAGTATATGCTTAATTGGAAATGGTTTCAAAAAGAGTTTTTTTTTTTGTCTTCCACTGTATCAATAAGGGTGATATGGCAAGGGTAAACTTCATGGATAGATGTCTTTTTTCATCAATTATGTTACCATATTACTATGATACAGCAGCTACACAGACTGGGTTAGACAAGGGTAGTAAGACAAGCAGAACTTGAACAATTTTGGGGCAAACCAATTGCACCAGAGGGGACAAATAAAAAAATCACCAAAGATCCATGGATTAAATGGATTAAAATAAGCATACATTTTTTAATGAAAAAATATATATTGTAGGTGTTTCCCTGTTGTGTAAAACACACTGCCGAGAGATGCATATTTTCAGGGTTATCAGTTTAAACTTTTTTTTACATTAAAAGTGCCCCCTTGCTGTTTCTCCATGGGGTAAGCGGTGTATAGTCCACCCATGTTTGTGTATCCTGGGACAACTTCGGCCGCACCAAAGGGGGCCATCTAGCTTCATGGCTAGCGCCTTTATATGGCCAGGTCACAGCCACACAGCCACGGTTGACCTATGCTCTCCAGCTACACAATCCAGCTGCGCTCCCCAGCTTCTATATATTATTTTTATTGTTTGTTCACATAGCACCAACAAATTCCGCAGTGCTGTACAATAGGGAATAGACATACAGAGATATTAAGTAGTACAATCAGATGTGGAGAACAGAAGGATCAGAGGACCCTGCTCATGAGAGCTTACAGCCTAGAGGAAGGTAGATTGGGCACAGAAGGAGTAACTGCTGTTGTGTGTAAGTGCCTCCTGCCACATGAACTGCCGGTCCTGAGGGGGTTTGAGAGAGAAGTGCTGGTGGGTGCAGTGATCCAAGGAATGGTTGGTTCTTGGTGATAGTATTTATGGAGGTAGTTGATAGGCTTCCCTGAAGAGCTGAGTTTTCAGGGAGCATCTGAAGATCTGAAGGCTGGGGGAGAGTCTGATGGGACGGGGAGGGAATTCCAGAGCTCTGGTGCAGCACGGAGAAGTCCTGTAGGTGGGAGCTGGAGAAGTCCTGTAGGTGGGAGTGGGACAAGTCCTGTAGGAGTGTGTGGATGTTTTAAGAGCTGTGGAGAGGAGAAGGTCGTGTGCAGAGCGAAGATGGCTAGTGGGAGTGTATTTGGAAATGAGAGATGAAATATAGGGGGGTGCGTGTTAGTATGGGCTCTATAAATTGGCACCAGAAGTTTGAATTTAATTCCATATGCTAATGAGAGCCAGTGTAGGGATTGGCAGATTCTAGCCCTGCTAACCATTGTTGGAGTAGTTTTACTTTTCCATTTTTTATCTGGCACCTGATTGCATTAGTTCTCAAGTGTGACAGCGGGACAATGAGGAGAGGCCAATCTGTTACACATGATGACCAGGAGCCGACAGCATTCGTAATGCCTGGCAGGAAGATCCCGGGTACTGTCACAGATGTTAGTGTGCCTTTAAAGGGATTGTAATGTTTCATAATAAAAGCAGCTCTAATTAATCATCATAGTATTTGGACTTTGACAGTATTGAAATAATACTCTCCAGAGTTATAGTTCAAGAGTAATTGAATGACAAAGTATCTCCCTCCCACCCCTTTTACTGATGTAACACTGCTCAGCCAGATCAAAAGGGAGGTGCCCAGGTAGACTGCAGAGATGGACAATCTTCAATTAAGATAAGGGAAAAACCTGAAAAACTTGTCAAGGGGGGGCAGGGCTTTCATTGTTCTCATAGGAAGAAGATTATCCCCTGCTGTTATCTATCTGGTCTATGGACTGGATTCCACATCTGAGAAGAGATGGCTTACACTAGGTAGAAGGGGCGGGAGAGGAAATTTTGCTTGTGAATATCTCTCAAACCATAAAGGTTTGAGAGATAAGACTTATATCGTTCTTCATGTTTTTTGAATGCCTTCAAAATAAAATAAAGATAAAACAAAGTATTACTATCCCTTTAAAGTGGAACTGTTACTATGTAACAACTAGCTGATTTTAAAAGAGCTTTCAAAGGCAAACTATGTTTTTTTGCTTATTTAGCTTTATTTATCAGTTAGTGCAAGTCACCAGGCATGCCTGAAGGACTCAAACATTCCACAGAGCTCTGATTACCAACTGCCGCTTCCTACCAGGAAGTACTATTACAGCTTCATGAACTGACAAATACGTAAAGCTAAATATCTCTGAAACTATTCTTTGAAATAAAAAATGACTAACATAAATGTGGCTGACTTTGGACATTCTTTTCAAAATCACATATTTGTTACGAAGTGCTAGTTCCAACTACAAACTTGGAAACAGTGACCAGTGTCAAACAGCAGTAGCAAAGGCAAACAAAATCCTGTCTTGCGTAAAAAGAGATATTGAAGCAAGAGTGGATAACATTATTTTGCCATTATATAAATCATTGGTAAGACCTCACATTGAGTATGCAGTGCAGTTTTGGGCACCAGTTCTGAAAAAGGATATACTAGAACTAGAGAGGGTACAGGGAAGAGCAACAAAATAATTAAGGGAATGGAGGACTTGACGTATGAGGAACGACTAGTCAAACTTGGTTTATTTACTCTAGAGAAAAGGTGACTAAGTGGAGACCTTATCACCTTGTACAGTATATGAGAGGTCAATACAAGGATATCTGCGGTGAGCTATTTATTCCAAAGCCTGATCAGATGACCAGGGGACACCCCTTGAGATTAGAGGAAAGGAGGTTTAGACTTCTGCAGAGGAAGGGGATTTTTACAGTAAGGTCTGTTAAATTGTGGAATTCTTTGCCCAAGGATGTGGTTATGGCAGATACACTGGATACATTCAAGAAAAGATTAGATACATTTATTTCCAAAGGGAACATACAGAGTTATACCATTTATTAGTAGGCAGATCAGGAAGGCCTGATAAAGACTAACTTATTTGGTAGCAGGGAAGCTATATAATTACTGGTGTATGAGGAGAAGGTTGAACTTGATGGACTTGTGTCTTTATTCAACCTAATTTACTATGTTACTATGTTACTATTTGTGTCCTACAGTGCAGCTGGTTTGCTTGAGTTCTTCTAAGTAGATCAATCTCAAAGGATTGCACCTATTCATGTTTTCATTTTTATTTTTGTGTTCTGAACAGTGCATATAACAACAGATCCGCAGAGTGGCATAAAGCAAAATAAACAAGAAATATATGGAAGAACACAGTGGTAGACACCTAATTATACACCAAACCATAATCATAATTATTTCAAATAGATACAAGTATCTCATTTAAATGGCAAATAAATAATTGATGCTTCATTTATACCGATATAAATTATTAAAATATTCCCTGCTAAACACTTAATGCTTACATAAGTATAAACTTAGCAAAACTAATTAAAGATTAAATAAGCAAAGGTTAAAGAAGTCAACAAATTATCATAAAAATCTTTAACTCTTCCGATGCTAGTGATGTCCCTAGGATTCAAGGGGATAATAGGGGATTCTCCTATGTCACGTGCATGTTGAATGCATAATATGAACTAAATTTAACTCTTTCATTGCTGCAGTGGTAAGCAAGTAAATAAATATTGCTCAAATAAAACTTACGCAAATGAAAAAACATGTTGTTTGATTCAGGAAGGTGCACAGAGAGGACTTTGGTCTGAATTTGGATCGCCCCGCTATGTATCAGCTGCTGCACAGACTGTCTGTAGCGTGCATGACTGCAGCTCGTGCAGCCATCTCTACTGCACATGACAGCTCCTGACAAACATCCTAGCGAATTATAAATAAAACCATTTAAAGGGATAGTAATGTTTCATAATAAAAACAGCTCTAATTAATCTTCATAGTATTTGGACTTTGGAGAGTGTTATTTCAATTCTGTCAGAGTTGTAGTTCCAGAGTAATTCAATGATAAAGTATCCCCCTCCCGCTCCTTTTACTGATGTAACACTGCTCAGCCAGATCAGAAGGGAGGTGCCCAGGTAGACTGCGGAGAGGGACTATCTTCAATTAAGATAAGGGAAAAAACTGAAAAGCTTGTCAAGGGGTGCAGGGCTTTCATTGTTCTCATAGGAAGAAGATTGTCCCCTTCTGTTATCTGTCTGGTCTATGGACTGGATTCCACATCTGAGAAGAGATGGCTTACACTAGGTAAAAGGGGCGGGACGGGAAACTTTGCTTGTGAATATCTCATAAACCATAAAGGTTTGAGAGATAAGACTTATATCATTCTTCATATTTTTTTAATGCCTACAAAATAAAATAAAGTTAAAATGAAGTATTACTATCCCTTTAAATACAAACACATGAAGCAAATAAAATTTACAATGGAAGTGGTGGAAAGCATACAAACCCTCATTATCTCTTTCCTCGTAAATCGGAGTTGGCAATTCAGTGTTCTGCAGAAACTCCTGAATTTTCTGGTATACTTTGGTATGATTTATGCCCGGTTCTCAATCCGAGTCTGGAGAGACTTATTTGACCTTTGACCTTGCTTCTCTACATCACATTTAGAGCTCGCATTATGTGATTCTCCATTCCTCTCCATCTACTCGTACTTATCCCCATGTTCTGGATACGCAGACAATCTGATGATTTCAGATTTCAGCTGTTATCTTATACATGTGTTTTCCTGATATTTCTAATCACAATTTTGACATTTTACGTTTGTGATGTCGGCCTACTTTCTATTATATGCAGTTTACTTTGCATGCATTAACATGATTTGTTTATTCCTACACATTAATGTAAGCTGTACTTTTGAACATTCAATAAAGCTTTAAAAAAAAAAAAAAGAAAACAAAATTAATTGATACAATACAGTGAAGCTGCTGTTCTAAGAAAGTGTATTAATTCTGGATCATACCAAGTGCTCCGTAGGGGACAAATAAAAAAATAAAAAGTCCCCTTGATTCATATGGGGCTTTTAATCAATTAAATGCTAAAATGGTCTAGAAATGTAAAGCAATGCCTCACTAGTACATAAACGAGTAAATGGCTCATTTTAATTTAAAAGGAAATTTAGGAATTTTTATGTATAGCCTATGGTGCAGTAAATTTGCTCTAGAATTGCTCCAATTATACTTAGTGCATCAGCCTCATGGAAGGCTTTTGTTTTGTAGAATTCCAGAGGCTGTGACATGCCAAATGATTCGTTTGGTGTTGACCGACTTCTGTGCATGTGTCATCCATTATTTTTTCATAAAGTTTTCAACTTCAAAATGTTCTCTTTTAGATTTCTCTCTTGTAACCCATTTTATATTTCCTTGCCTTCAAAATATTGTTTTTTTCTATCTAAAAGATTCAGTTAATGAAATTAAGCATATGGATTTCCATATGATATAGCATATGGACATTAAAAACCTACCAGGAAAACCAGAGGTGCGGAACTCTGAATTTTATCCCTCATTAGCAAAGATAGATGATGATTTAGGATTCCATTTTCTATATATCATTAAAGCTTTTACTTTAGAAACCCAATCTTTCAGCTTGATAACTAAGCTTATATTGTTTACAAAACAAATGCACATCTTAAAAATAGTTTTCTTGCTCTTAACCCCTTCGTTACTAAGGGTATAATACTAGAACAAGAGATCATGATGAAAAATTTAAAAGGTGGAAAATTCAGAAGTAATATGCATAGTACTTTAAAGAAAGGGTGATAGACCCACCCATGTATTTTATCAAACTGTACTGGAGTCTTTCACTATGCAACAAAGAAGTTGAGGGAATCCTATATAATAATTTGATAAAAAGTTTGTAACTACGCAGTCATGCTTAGTAGAGATTGGTGCACGTGCTGCAGTCATGCGCAGTAGAGACTGTCCTTGATGTGGCTGATATGGAGTGGGCGCTCCATAGTATCAGTCGCGGCGCGGGCAGTCTCTACTGTGCATGACTGCCCCACGATCGGCTGGCACTGTATCAGCCACGGCGCGGGCAGTCTCTACTATGCATGAATGCCCCGCGACCGGCTGGCACTGTGGGCCACGGGCTTACTGTAACTTTACTGCATTCCTGACAGATTACAGTAATAATACATCCCGATAGGCCTCTGTACATACTTTACTGTAACTTTAATGTGCTCCTGAGGGATTACAGTAATAATACAGCCCCATAGGCCTCTGTACAGGTCTTACTGTAACTTTACTGTGTTCCTGAGGGATTACAGTAATAATACAGCCCCATAGGCCTCTGTACAGGTCTTACTGTAACTTTACTGCATTCCTGAGGGATTACAGTAATAATACAGCCCCATAGGCCTCAGTACAGACCTTATTGTAACTTTACTGTGTTCCTGAGGGATTACAGTAATAATACAGCCCCATAGGCCTCTGTACAGACCTTACTGTAACTTTACTGTGTTCCTGAGGGAATACAGTAATAATAAAACCCCATAGACCTCTGTACAGACCTTACTGTAACTTTACTGTGTTCCTGAGGGAATACATTAATAATACAGCCCCATAGGCCTCTGTACAGACCTTACTGTAACTTTACAGTGTTCCTGAGGGATTACAGTAATAATACAACCACATAGACCTCTGTACAGACCTTACTGTAACTTTACTGCATTTCTGAGGGAATACAGTAATAATACAGTCCATAGGCCTCTGTACAGACTTTCCTTACTGTACCTTTACTTCGTCCCTGAGGGATTACAGTAATAATACAACCCCATAGGCCTCTGTACAGACCTTCCTTACTGTAACTTTACTGTGTTCCTGTGTGAGCTCAGTAAAGATGCAGAATGCTGACCTTTGCTGCAGGGGAGGAATGAGCGATGGGGCATGTGGTCATGGTCTGAGGGCCAGCTGCTGGGAGAGCCCAGCTATGTCTGGGGAGCAATTGTGGTCAAGTGCGTAACTATAGGTGGGTGCAGAGGGTGCATCTGCACAGCTGTACCTCAGCATTACCCTTACGTTTAATATTTATTTTTGTGCCAAGCAGACCTGTAAGAGGGAGGGAACAGCTGCACTATTGTTTGCTTGGCTAGCCAGCCATTTGGATGTATTGAGGAGGAGTGGATGGGTCTGTAACCTCCCTATATGATGCAGTACCGTGAGATCATCGTGCGATGTGGAAGACACAAGAACAGTGTTCCCTCTAAGGTGTGTGGGTGCCTGGCCACGCACTCATATTTACATCCCTGTGCTCAGTCCCTTTTCTCCTGCACAGAAGTGATTTACCACTGGCTAGATTGGCAGATTATTCTCAAATGCCCTTTCCAATGGCGCAAATTTAGTATGGACTCCCAACTTGCATAAGAGGTATATTTCAATCCTGAGAAGAAATGAAAAGGGGCGCCTCACAGAGTAGTATGCATGTTAAACTTGTGCTGTTAATCCCACTTTAAGCCCTTATCATAGGGTACTCACTTACTGCAATGGTCTGTCATGCATGAATATGGATGGCAGACAAAAGTAGCAGATGGAAGATTTTATCACCCATGTTTCTCCTTTTAAAGTGATTTTGCTGCTCCCCCACATCCAGCCGGCTTCACCACACATGTGCTCCGAGAAGGATCAAGAAACAGAAAAATCAAAATGCATGTAGGGATTTTACAGCGAGCACTTGAACAATCTTGCAATGGTATATCAGATTGGTACCCACAGGGTTAATCACACGGTGTTCATCCCGCACATGCATTTAGAATCGCATACAGGGAAATATGAAACATAGAAACATAGAATTTGATGGCAGATTAGAACCATCCGGCTCATCTAGTCGGCCCATTTTCCTACTGTAAAAACCTCAAACCTTATTTGGTCCTTGGTCTTTTCTTAAGTTAAGGACAGCCTTATGCCTATCCCATGCCGGCTTACATTCTGTCACAGTACTATCTTCTACCGCTTCTGCTGGTAGGCTTTTCCACTTATCTACTACTCACTCAGTGAAGTATAACTTTCCTAATTTTAGACTATGGCCTCTTGTCCTAACATTTTACTCCTTTGAAATGTCTGTCCCTCCTGCACTTTGTTGAATTCCTTTATGTATTTGAATTGTTTTATCACAATGAGGGTTATTCACCAAGGCGTGATAAAGTGGAGAAAACTTCTTCAGTGATATCACTTCTCCTATTCCTATATTATTCTATGGAACCAATCCTCTACCACTTATTTAATTTTGGAGATCTTAGTGCATAGGCTCTATAGAATAACACAGGAACTGGAGAAGTCATCTCCGCTTTATCACCTCTTTATCATGTCTTACTTTATAACCCCCAGTGTGTTGCAATGCTTTGGATACCTCTCTGGCACTCAAAGGTTAAGTAGATAAAAATAAGCACCAGGGGACAAAGGAGACATACTAAACATCATTTGAGTGGCTTCATTTTAGTAATGATCTGCTAAAAAGGACATTTATATATGTTATACTGCCTGGTGTGGCATGGAATTGTCTTCAGCATGACTTCAGCAAACTAGAAGGCACATACTTCATGCATCCAAGGATCTTACAATTTACTTATTTATTTCCCTATCCTGAAATAAACTGACCACTGTGTTCCGCACTTAAACCTTATGTTCTCCGTAAGCTTCCTCTTGCCACTTTAGAATTCCATGGTTTCATATTCATAAGCACTCATTTATTCATTCATTCATTCATTCATTCATTCATTCAATGTCAGTGGAAGAGGGAGACTCACTTATCTATAGAGAGAGCCGGCACTGGTATATACACAGTCCCCTTGAGTAAAACCACTAAAACAGTGTGGTACACTCAGAGACTCAAATGTACAGATGAATCCAAAGAAATAAGGAATGGTATAAGAAAGACCATTCCTTCACAAAGTAAGTCTCCGGAATGAGGCACTCAACTCAGGGCTAATAACAAAATACAAAATCATTTGTCACGGTTACCCAGGGAAGTTCAAGAATCAGTATGGTTTAGTTAATGCAGTTTATTAACAAATGACATACAGAGGATATATACAATATATACAATAAGCCCAGGGTAATAGCCAGCAAGCCTGCTATCAGAAATAATAGGTTGCAGGTTGCAATGCTAAACCACTGTGCTGGAGACTAGGCCTTAGTCACTGGAAGTCTCAGCTGTAACCAGGAACAGGAACTGGAACATGAACCCAGGATCTTGATCCGAAGAGGAATAGGGTCTGACTCAGCCTGCAGTCAGATATGCGAGTCTACCAGAGTCCCAGGCCCGCACTATATTGGGTGTCTGATCACCTAGGGAAAAGACAAAAGAATAGTCAGATAGAGCCACCAGTCAGCAACAGAGGGGGTAGTCAGACAAGCCGGGTCATCCACAGTTCAGGTAGTCATCTAGAGTCTGCACCAGATTGGATGTCCACTATTAGAGGTTAGGCAAAAGAATAGTCAGACAAAGCCACAGGTCAGCACCAGGATGGATGAAAGACTAGCCAGGTCATACACGGAGCCCAATGCAACAGAACTGCTTTGAACAACAACACAAGGGCATCTGAATCAGGCCTCAGTCTGCCCTTTAAACCCCTCCACAGGAAGTAGGAGGAGCAGCTCAGAGGGAGGAAGTAGGAAGTTGGTAGGAGGAGACTACAGGAAGCAAACAGATAAAACAGAGGCCTGCAGCATGTTTGAAGCCTCGCGCCTGCAGATGATGCTGAAGTCAAGGTAAACTGTAACATAATTTTATTGGTAAAGAAAAAATCAAATTAGGTGAGAAATACAAACGATTAAAAACAAAGATAAGGAGGGATACTGGAAGAATCTACACATACCATAGATATCTACCCAAATATATCAAAGTATTACAGCACCATTTATTTAATTCATGGTGCTGTAATACTTTGATATATTTGGGTAGATACCTATGGTATGTGTAGAGTCTTCCAGCATCCCTCTCTATCTTTGTTTTTAATAGTTTTTATTTCTCACCTTATTGGATTTTTTTCTTTATCAATAAAATGATTTTGTATTTTGTTATTAGCCCTGAGTTGAGTGCTCATTCTAGAGCCTTGCATTGTGAAGGAATGGTCTTTCTTATGCCATTCTTTATTTCTTTGGATTCAAGTGGAAGAGGGAGAGACCACTGTGTTCCTCACTTCCAATTCCCATCATCATGGGGGTTCACAGAAATGCAAAGCACAATAAGACATGTGTGACAATGTCACGTGATGTTGCTGCTGCCGCATACAAAGCGGGCTCTGAACACGTGATACCAGCATCTGGAACATATTCATCGTCTTTTTCCCACTCAAGGTGTATTTGTTATGCTCCAGGGTGAAAGAAACAAAGAAACAAAGGATTGATTTGGAAAAAAAACCCTCAATAATGTCGCAAGGATTAGGAAAAACCAGGGGACTGGGCCCAGTCAGAAATATTACCACACAAAATAACAAAGTCAAAATTCCAGGAAAAGACGTCAAGTCCCCATCATCCTCAGGTGGCAGACATTGGTTGAGGACGAGGAAGAGTTGTAGCAACACCAACGGGAGGTTCACATGCTGCATACTACTGGTGTTAGTGCTAACTGCCATTGTTTTGCACATGGAAAAAGAGAAAAGAGAAATGGAATGGGGAAAGAATGGTGTAACAGATGAGTTGGGTGGAAAAGAGAGGGAGCTGGAGGAAGAATGAAGAGGAGACTGAGCAACGAAAAGAGACCTAAATAAAATATGGTTCTCATGCCTTTTCACGGGCAAAACTAACAGGCAAGGGTTTGAGGATTTCCCTGATTGTGCATAGGTGAGTAATCAGAGCCTCGGTCATTTTCATTCCCTCACCTGTTTTCAGGCAGGGAAATCGACCTGTAAGTGGACCTAATGGCATGTTAGAGATCCACTGATCTGTGGAAAGACTCACATATTCTGTTACAGTTATATTAAATACACTATAACATAAGGCCACCAAACACACCACACCACACAAACCCCGCCCCACACATCCCATTGGATAGCTACTGTAAATAAGCTTGCCCCGGCGTGTGACTGCAACCAATCCAGAAACCCTTTGCTAGGCCCCCAAAACAGGGCTAGCCTTTTATTTATAGAGATAAAATATAGATGAGTCAAGGCACACACACACACGCATAATGTATGATCAGTAGATGACTGTTTCTGGTAGGGAACAGCAAATGTTTGAGGACAGAATGCCTAGGTCCAGAATTACATATCAAGATCATTTAGGCAAGGCTCACTTGTTGCCCTAAGCCCCACACATGTCCACCCTCCTACCTTCAAACCACATTTATTGTTGCAAGAGACAGAAAAACCTTGGTGCCAGGTATCTGATGCATTGCGAACCAATGTGTTGGAGGCCTCTCTGCCATCCAAGAAGTTAAATAATGTCTAGTAATTGGATATAAAGCCAGTGACTAATCCAGTAGTGAATGTCTGAGTCAGAATCACGGGGGTTGCTCTGGCCACACCCACTATTCAAAATAGGGGTGTGGCCAGCACTGCTGTGGCCTCTCCCCTCAAAATGTGGAGCTCTAGACAGTTGTGCCCTCTGTTTAATGGGAAATAAAGCTTTTACAATGTCCTTTATTGAGTGCAGAATGATAGAATTCACCAGTTTCTTAAATATACAAATCCATATCCCCAAAACTAAAATCAATGTGAGAAGACAGTAAATGCTTAACTGTTTGAATGCCAGAGTGGTGAACAACACATTGCTTTGTAATGCATTGCTCACAACTCTGGCACTCAGAAGGTTAAATAAATAGTATTTTTTTAAATTAGAAAAAAATGTAAGTTTTAGGATTTTTCTAATCAAGAAAAACACATTTCTGGGAGATGCTTCAAAAGTTATAGCAGCTCAATATATTGCCTATTTCAGCATTTTAGAGAGCTACACAGTTAATGGCAGAAGTTGTCTACAGGGACTAAAGAAACAGCACCACTTTTATAGAAATGTTTGGATACAGGCTAAGCCAGTGATTTGGACACACCAGCGGTCTGATTTTCAATACATCTCTGCTTGTTCACCAGAGGGGCGGAGGTGTAATCAGTGTCTAAATCACTACTGCTGCTTAAAGTGAACCTGCCACCTTGATTCAACTTTGGCTATTTGAAAATTTCATTAAAAACTATGTGTGTTGTTAGCCAAAACACACAGCAAATGTACATACTTGGTACCATTTGCTAATGTATGCTAATTGAAGTACCAGTGATGTTTCATATGCTGGCTAAGTTTGATGTTTCATATGCTAATGAAGCCATTTCCATAATGTTTTATATGCTAATTATTTTTTAAGTGATGTTTCATTTGCGAATTAAGCATTCTTCTGCACCAGGATACTTTCACTTTTCCCAGAAATAACTATACACCTGCTGGGTTTAACATGACATATGGGCGGTTTTGAATGAAGTTTTCAAATACGTAATTAAAATTAAGGTGACAGTTCACTTTTTAGATATACTTAAAATGGTGTATCCCGAGAAGGGATGGGTGAAAATTTTCTCCTCAAACCAAAATCGTCAAATGGCACTTCCCGCTTGGCGAATAATTTCCTGCGAAAAGTGCAGTTTTTATGCATTTTTTGCCTAGTTCAAGCCATTGAAATCAATGGGAACATTGAATTTACACACAATGCATAGCAAATGTTATTTTATTTCCCAAAGACATAGTATAAAAGAATCAGTTTAACAGGGAATGTTTTCTTGGGGGGGGGGGGTTACTGGGATTGGGGGGACACAATAAAAAGCTAAAAACTAAATACAATTAACCCCCCCACCAAAGACCTGGTATAAAAGGGATTCTGAGGTTGGTTGGTGGAGTCTGGGGAAAGAATCAGTTGAACTGGGAGTTTTCGGGGGGGGGGTTGGGGGGTTGTTATCACGGTGCCCGTGATTCGTGCTATCCTGTGTCTATCACTTGCTGGGAGTTCCTCATTGGCTGTCTGCTAATAACCCACCTCACACAGTCTTTTTAAACCCAGTCTGGGCACTCCCAGATTGCCCTTTCGTGGTGTTTCTGACATTACTTGTCCTGACCTGCTTGTCAGGCTCTTTGGCCTGAAGTACCTGTGTTCCAGCGTTCCGGTGTTCCAGTGTTCCAGTGTTCCGGTGTTCCGGTGTTCCAGTCATCCGGTGTTCCAGTGATCCGGTGTTCCAGTCATCCGGTGTTCCTGTGTTCCAGTACTTCTACTGTTGACCGTTCCGGAGTTCCTGAGTCTCCTGCCTGTTTGCCTCTCAAGCTGGTTCCGGTTACTTTCCGTGGCTTCAGCAGTTCCGGTCATCTGTCAGTACAGCGGTGCTCGCTCCCGTGGATCCTCCGCTTCATCTGAGGGCTCTCGCTCTTTTCACTGTCGCTAGGCGACATTGTTCTTGTTTCGCTCCGGCAAACTACTACTTTTGGTCCCAGCGTGCGGACGCTGGTTTACTCCATTAACCTGGTGGCGCATATTACTGTTGGTCCCAGCGTGCGGACGCTGTTTTTCTCCATTAAACCTGGTGGCGCTTATTACTGTTGATCCCAGCGTGCGGACGCTGGTTTACTCCATTAACCTGGTGGCGTATATTACTGTTGGTCCCAGCGTGCGGACGCTGGTTTACTCCATTAACCTGGTGGCGTATATTACTGTTGGTCCCAGCGTGCGGACGCTGGTTTACTCCATTAACCTGGTGGCGTATATTACTGTTGGTCCCAGCGTGCGGACGCTGGTTTACTCCAGTAACCTGGTGGTGTACATTACTGTTGGTCCCAGCATGCGGACGCTGGTTAGCTCCATTAAACCTGGTGGCGCTTGTTACTGTTAGTCCCAGAGTGCGGACGCTGGTTAGCTCCATTAAACCTGGTGGCGCTTGTTACTATTGGTCCCAGCGTGTGGACGCTGGTTTGCTCCATTAAACCTGGTGGCGCTTGTTACTATTGGTCCCAGCGTGCGGACGCTGGTTTGCTCCATTAAACCTGGTGGCGCTTGTTACTGTTGGTCCCAGCATGCGGACGCTGGTTAGCTCCATTAAACCTGGTGGCGCTTGTTACTGTTAGTCCCAGAGTGCGGACGCTGGTTAGCTCCATTAAACCTGGTGGCGCTTGTTACTGTTAGTCCCAGAGTGCGGACGCTGGTTAGCTCCATTAAACCTGGTGGCGCTTGTTACTGTTGGTCCCAGCGTGCAGACGCTGGTTTTCTCCACTAAACCTGGTGGCACTTGTTACTGTTAGTCCCAGCATGCGGACGCTGGTTTACTCCATTTAACCTGGTGAAGCTTGCTCCTGTTGGTCCCAGCGTGCGGACGCTGGTTTGCTCCATTTAACCCGGTGACTGATATTTCTGTCGGTCCCAGCGTGCGGACGCTGGTTGCTCCATTTGCCTGGTGGCTCATATTGCTGTTGGTCCCAGCGTGCGGACGCTGGTTTGCTCCTTGATTATTCAAATACTGAGGGCAGGTTGCAGTCCAGTTCCTTATGCAGAGACTTCTGCTAGCGAGACCATTGTTCCCATTCCACTCTGCTGTCATGTCATCTGACAGCCAGGTCTCCTCTCTTGGGCTGCCCTGCCCGGTATCGGTAAGGCCGGTAGAACCTATTTATGTTACCATCTTTAGGTTGCCTTACCCGGTATAGGCAGGGCCGGTAGAGCCTACACTCAGTACTCCTTTGGGCTGCCTTGCCCGGTATTGGTAAGGCCGGTAGAACCGATACATTCATCTCACGGTTGCCTTACCCGGTATTGGCAAGGCCGGTAGAGCCTACGGTTATTGCACCTGTCACTTGGGTTGCCTTGCCCAGTATAGTTGGCAAGGCTGGTAGAACCTATTCTCTTGTCATTTATTGTTGTATTGTCATATATGTTGATACCCTATGGGGATTGCCTTAACTTTTAAATAAAGTTACGTTTTTACCAAACCTTAAGTCTAAGCGTCTTAACAAACCGTGACAGTTGTTGATTGGTATTGGGAGGACAGTTAATAAAATATAAATACAATTAAAAATAAAATAAGAAATTGATACATAATGTGACACAGACAGGTATCCCCTGACATAAGCTGCCACTGGGGTAGACTGATACCTGACGGGATAGAGTATTTTATAGAGGAAGATTTGTAGGACTTAGACTTGTGTTAGGCCCAAGCCCTGAGAATACATTGTTTTGTAGGACTTAGACTTATTACTAATGACACAAACCCTGATGAAACATTGATACATTGATTAGTTGTAGGAAATTAGACTTGTGTTAGGCCCAAGCCCTGAGAATACATTGTTTTGTAGGACTTAGACTTATTACTAATGACACAAACCCTGATGAAACATTGATACATTTATTAGTTGTAGGAAATTAGACTTGTGTTAGGCCTAAGCCCTGAGAAAACATTGATTTGTATGACTTATACTTATTAGAGGCACAATCCCTGATGAAACATTTATTTGTTTTAGGAAATAAGACTTGTGTTAGGTCCAGATCCCGAGGAAACCTTAATTTGTAGGACATAAACTTGTTTGACACAAGCCCTAAGGAAACATTGATATGTAGGACTCAGCCTTGTTTGGCACAAGCCCTAAGGAAACATTGATTCGTAGGACTTAGGCTTGTTAGGAAAGAAGCTCCACAATATTGTTTATTTTTTGTAGGCCTTTTTTTTTAAAAAAAAAAACAGAACAAGTCCTGAGGAAAAAAAGCCCTAGTACCAGCAGGTCATGTCATGTTGGCCACTGGCCACTGGCCATTGTCAAAAACCCTGGTGTACTTGCAGAATTTGTGAATGCCTTTCTTGCTGCTGCTGAGTTGATTAAACAGCAGGATCATTAGACAGCTTAAAGGGAATGGGATGATCAACAGCAGTAACATGGGGGATGGATGATGAAGGTTCCACTTGCCACTGCTAGCTTCAGTATCAGCACCACAGTTAGCCCCCACCACTTCGGGTATGGAGAAAAGAAGAAGTTGGCCAATAATGCTTCTCCACCTACCCCTCCTCCAGAACCATGGGTGTGTTGTTACTAGAATAGAAAAGTTTCCCTTGAGAGCAGGAACTGTGCCTCTCATCAGAAACCAAGTACTGCTGTGACATGGTGTCTGTGTTTCATGTGTGCTATCAAGGTGGTTGTGCCAAGGAGCAGACCTTTTTTTCCCCTTTTCACTAACTTGTAACAAATTGCAAGACACTGTTGCAATATCACACACTTCCACCAAACAAATATGCAAGTCCATGAATAAAAGCAATAAACTTTATTAATAACTGAATGCATACCTTGATAATATTCTTTAGTCATGAGTATATGTTTTTAATGCAGAACGCGTGGATCTGCCTGAGATGCTTCTCTGTACATCTTACATGTGACTGCTTGCACCCATAATTGCTAGTCTCTCCATGTACTACTTGTGTTGACTAAAGAATATTATCAAGCTATGCATTCAGTTATTAATAAAGTTAATTGCTTTTATTCATGAATTCTTGCATATTTGTTTGGTGAAAGTGCGTGATATTGCAACAGTGTCTTTCAGTTATCAAAGCTTGAAGGGAAGCTTTTTTTCACAGCACCCACCTATCAAGTTGTCCCTTGTATCCTGCCTGTTGTGCCCATACATTTGAGGATGTCTGGCATGGATATCATAACTGCATAATAAGCAAGTCCATTGACGATTGAAGCAAGAGCTGCTGAATTCACGTGTTTATTGTCATAAATTGTGCACAGTGCTATTGCTGATGACTGCACTGTGCCTGCCCCAAGAGAAAAATAGTCCAACACCCAGGGAGAGGAAAGGTGGAGAAGAATGGCCTCTTTCTTCTTCTCCTCCACATTCCCCTTAACTGGCTGGGGCAGAGGATAATGTTGCTGCTGATGCTGCCTCAGAATTGACACTGTAATTAGGACCAGGAGTATTTTTGCTGGCATGTTGGACCTGTCCTAGTCCTGCATCACTGGACCCCATTCGCAGTGTGTCCATGGTGGTCTGTGGCACACTAGCCTTCTCCTCAGCACCCTGCTTCTCTTGCAACTCAGCAGAAGCAGGAGTTAGAGCAGCTGCAAGCTCTAAATTCCAAAAGCTCACTGCTGTTGGTGATGGTGATGCCCATCCCCATCTCCCATTCCTACTCAGTTTGGGCTAAAAAGGCCATCAATGTCTCTTCCACCCCAGCTTCTCCATCATCATCATCATCACCACCACCACGAGCCCCACTGTGCTGCTGCTTCTCTATTACAGACATTTCACTTGTTGGAGGATGAGAAATATGACAGAGGATCCCATAATATCACACTTGGCATTACTTGGTGCCCTGAAGGCAGACTGGCAGCACTAGCAGCAGGCACAGACAGCTGATCTGTGCTCCTGGTGATGGTGGTATATTGCTGCGAGGCAACAATTCTGTCTTCTTCAAAATCATGTTCCACCTGGACAATGACATGGGGGCAAGGGGACTCCCAGGTTCAGGGGAATGGTGTGGCCTTCCTTGACTGCTAGTATGGATGCTCTGTGTTGCTTCCCCTACCACTCCCTTAAAGCTAGTCCCACCAGCTGATTCTCCATCACTGTTACTATTAACACCAACCACATCAATTTCAGTCCCTGAACCGGCTGAGCCTTCCTCCTCACTAGAAATATAATGATCACCCCGTCCCTCACTCCTAACACTCTATACAAGCTGCTGCACCTAATTAGTAGTAGTAGTACTAGTGGTGGGACTGCTTGGAGATGGGACTGTGACTTAGGGACCCCTGCTGCAACATTTATCATCATCTTCTCCTTCCCATCTCCTGAGAATTACAAGACACACTGGCAGCAGATTCACCACTGGCAGCAGGCACAGCGCTGGTGGCAGCAGGGGTAACATTGGCAGCAGGTGCAGCACTGACAGCAGACAGTTGACCTGTCCTGCCCACATTACTACTCTCTTCTTTCTCCCTTGAGATAAATTTCCCCAAGATCCCTAGGGGTGATTTAGGGGGACTGGCCAGCATTGTGTCTGGGGCTGCAGATGGTTCAGTGCTGGTAGTGATCACTTCCTCATCCTCCTCATACTCACTAGACACATAAGGGGCCTTCCAGCACCTCCTTTCATTGTTAGTAAACCTGCTCTTAGTGATAGCAGTCACTACGAGCCTCGCCTGCCTCAATTGTGCTATAAATATCACAGAGCAACAGCCTATCACCTATCTGTCGCTCTGTAGCTGCTTGTGTTGCATTTCACTTCCTGGAAAATGGCAAATTTTTATAGCAAAAAGGAGAAAAACACGTTAATTAAGGGGCGAAAACGTTAGCCATTGAAAAAAATAGCAAATAATTTTTGCCAATGGTGGAAAAAGGCTAAGATTTTAATTGCTTTATTTAAACTGTATATTCCAGTGAAAAAGCAGACAACCATGTGGTTTTCATTAATTTTTTCCATGGGAAGATGACAGGACCTTTCAGCCACCCTTCTTTATACTCTCCTTTTATACTCGATCCCCTTCCACACTCTATGCCTACCCCTCACACAGTATAAGCAGATATGTATATGTGCCTACTCCTCTTGATGAACCCTTTTATTGTTATTAAAAGCTACTGTAATTCAGTCTTACAGGAGAAGCCACAGAGCTGAATTAAGACACCAGTGGATTCTAGGCAGGGTTCCAGTTTTAGCCTCTTCCCTCAACCCAGTGGTTCCAACACAGAGCACTGCAGGGACTGGCATAGCAGCTGTAAGGCAAGGTCAAGAATCTGAAAGATGATTCTCACTTGCAACACAAAATAAATTATTACATACATGCCAACAAAAATGGAAGAAAAGTTGTGGTTTTTTTGCAGGGATTTTTCAGGGAAAAAAGCACAAGTTGCCTCTTTTTCTTTGTGTCTCTGTCAAAATACTTTGTTTTAAACTGTCCCTGTCTGTCGCTGTCTACAAAGAAATCACAAACATACATCCTGCAACTGCAAACAACTCCAGCTCCCTTATTTGCTTGTCCATTTACATCTACAATATGCAGTGTCAACATTTCAGCAGCAGCTTTCTTTCTTCTCTCTTAAATTGACTGCATTGTTTATTTTTACTTACAATGCAGGATTGATGCTTCAGCGGATGGCTATAAATTATAAAGTACTTTAAAGTATAAAGTTCCCCAGACAGCATCTGGTGCAGGCATGTATCACCACCACACCTCAGTATATGCTTGCGCCTCTTCTTCTTGTGGATGCAGAAATTAGTGTTTGTGAAAGTACACACAGTACAATAAGTAATGTTGTGCCTCTCTACTTGTCTTGATGTATCATGTATTTATGTCTGCCTGTGAAGTATATGTCACTCCTTCAGTCCCAGTAACGTCTTAGACACAGATACCTTGGGTAGAAACTTGGATCACCTGCCTGTATGTCACTTCTTAACCAAAGTTTTTTCTTTTTGTTTGTTTGCTTTGTTTTTTAATCTAATTTCATACCTGCACAATGAGAACAACTGGCTTCCACCAATACACCTATCAAGAAACTACAGCTAGCTCCCATTTCCTGTCTTTATTTAAATTTAAAGGGATAGTAATACTTTATTATTACTATCCCCCATATTGTAGATATTTGTAAAATAATTTCATAGCCCTCAGGTTCATCTCTCAAACCTTTATGATTTGAGAGATTACAGAAGGCAAAGTTCCCCCCTCCCTCCTCCTTCCCTGAAGTCAGCGTTGTGCTGACTGCAGGGATATCCGGTCTGACTTTCATCATGCGGCTCTGCAGCAGAGCCACGATCGCATTAGTGGAAAAATAATTATTTCACTGAAATGGTCTTCTACATGTGCTTGGTTTGCAAGCACATGTAGACCGTTTCAGTGAAATGATTCTTTTTCACTAACGCAATCACGGCTCTGCTGCAGAGCCGCATGATGAAAGTCAGACCGCATATCCCTGCAGTCAGCACAACGAGGGAGGGGGGAACTTTGCCTTCGGTTATTTCTCAAACCATAAAGGTAAAAATAAAGTATTACTATCCCTTTAAAGGATCAGTAAGCATTTGAATGAAAAACTATATGTTATAGGGTTTTTCTAGATGAGTAAAACAACGGTCCTCAAATTGCTGGCTGTTGTTTTATTCAAAAGTTGCAACATATCAAATTTGTTATACTCTCTGGAGACAGAAATCCTGGGAGCTTATTTCCTGAAAGCTCAAACTAGCAGGAAGTGACTCAGCAGCTACTATCCCATTCTATGGAAAACTTTTGTCCGTGACTCATCTCTCCAACAGAATGCAACAGAATATCCACCTGAAGTCTGGCTACTAGAGGGCAATATTAATGTAAAAAAAAAGTTTAAACTGTAATAACTCTGGAAAGGCACATCTCACAGCAGTAGGAGTACCCTTGTTTTACTTGACAAATATATGCAATATATGATTTAAAAAAAAAAAAAACTTTACTGCTGCTTTAAAAATGGCTACTCAAGAAAAATATGAACTTGGATAAAAAAAATACCGTATTCTGCATTGCAACATTTTAAAGCATATCCTTAATTTGATTTGTGACATTAATTATGCACATGGGATCAATACCATTTAAAAGTCAACTTTTTTTTCTAAAACAAAATCTGATTTGCCAATGTCTACACAGCAGTGACACAGGAATCAATGCTTGAAGGTTTTTTTTTTTCTGATGGTAGCTAATGGATACAAATTAATACAATTACTGGCTAGGGTAAATTTAATACACGTCAAATCATACAAAATAATATTTCATGTTTACATTTTCTTTCTTTTTTTGAAATATATTTTTTATTTAAAATTATATTTGCTTGTTAAAATAGCTTTGTTAATCTTATAAACATTGAGCTATTTTTTTTAACTCCATGAATATTAGAGAGATTTCCATTGCGTTTGTTTGCTATGAGTTGAGATCTCTCTAGTGGTCATTGGTTACAGTGGAATGATACCTTGAAGTGGACCTGTCACTTTAAGATAAATTTAGTTAACCCTCTGAGTGCTTTGCAATACAATGCCCATCCTTTTGACACTTAAGAACTAAAGTAATAATAACCCTTTATTTTGACATTACATGTTCTTTGAATACATAGCAATATGTAGAGTCAAATTGTCTACACTTTTTATTATTTCTTTTTTTTTTCATAGCACTTTTTTATCTACTATTTTATGTCTCTGACAATGAACTTCCTGGATCTGATTTCAGACAGCTTTCTGTCAGGGAACATAAAAACATCAGACAAAGCACTCAGTGCTGCAGGGAGAGTGTAACATTGTATCACATCCTGCTTTGATGTCTATCAACAAAACAATTCTCTGAAAAATGAGATCCAGTAAGATTACTGTCAGAAAAAAAAGTTAAAAAAAATAGCTGAATATAAAAAACAAAATGAAAAGTAGAGACAATTATGATGTACTTTCAGAATTTGTAAAGTCAGCTAAAGGATTACTATTACTTAAATATTGTCTAGATGTTGTTTTAACAATTTGTAATATAAGTAGTTTTTAAACATTAACCTGTTGGTAAAACTTTATGCTAGTTCACTTCTTTTTTGGGTCTAAATTTGTTTTACAGAAAAATAGCTAGTACAAGAAATAGGCAGATTTTCATTCTCTGTAAAACAAGGTGAAACGAATACATTGTAACAAACTGATGATTTTGAAAGCACTTTGTTCATGTACGTTCAAGTGTTTTACCTTAAGTAATAGTTTCGGATATATTTAGAGTTATGTTACTTTATGGACATAAGCTATTACTGGTCAACAGGGAGTGTCAAGTGGGAGGGAGAGCATTGTGCAGTGTTGGTATTTGGCTGGCAGAGAGTGGAAGGTGGGAGGGAGAGCAGTGTGGAATGTTAGTATTTGGATGACAAGGAATAGCAGGTAGGAGGAACAGTAGTGTGGAATGTTAGTATCTGGCTGACAGGAAGTAGAAGATGGGAAGGAGGGACAGCAGTTTGGAATGTTATTATCTGGTTGAAAAGAAGTGGAAGATGAGAGGGAGAGCAGTGTGGAATGTTAGTATCTGGTTGACAGGAAGTGGAAAATGGGAGGGAGAGCAGTGTGGAATGTTAGTATCTGGATGGAAGGGAGTGGTAGGTGGGAGGGAGAGCAGTGTGCAATGTTAGTATCTGGTTGGCAGGAAGTGGAAGATGGGAGGGAGAGCAGTGTGGAATGTTAGCATCTGGCTGGCAGGAAGTAGACGATGGGAAGGAGGGACAGCAGTGTGGAATGTTAGTATCTGGTTGACAAGAAGTGGAAGATGGGAGGGAGAGCAGTGTGGAATGTTAGTATCTGGTTGGCAAAAAGTGGAAGATGGGAGGGAGAGCAGTGTGGAATGTTAGTATCTGGCTGGCAGGAAGTAGACGATGGGAAGGAGGGACAGCAGTGTGGAATGTTAGTATCTGGTTGACAAGAAGTGGAAGATGGGAGGGAGAGAAGTGTGGAATGTTAGTATCTGGTTGGCAGGAAGTGGAAGATGGGAGGGAGAGCAGTGTGGAATGTTAGTATTTGGATGACAAGGAATAGCAGGTAGGAGGAACAGTAGTGTGGAATGTTAGTATCTGGCTGACAGGAAGTAGAAGATGGGAAGGAGGGACAGCAGTTTGGAATGTTATTATCTGGTTGAAAAGAAGTGGAAGATGAGAGGGAGAGCAGTGTGGAATGTTAGTATCTGGTTGACAGGAAGTGGAAAATGGGAGGGAGAGCAGTGTGGAATGTTAGTATCTGGATGGAAGGGAGTGGTAGGTGGGAGGGAGAGCAGTGTGCAATGTTAGTATCTGGTTGGCAGGAAGTGGAAGATGGGAGGGAGAGCAGTGTGGAATGTTAGTATCTGGCTGGCAGGAAGTAGACGATGGGAAGGAGGGACAGCAGTGTGGAATGTTAGTATCTGGTTGACAAGAAGTGGAAGATGGGAGGGAGAGCAGTGTGGAATGTTAGTATCTGTTTGGCAAAAAGTGGAAGATGGGAGGGAGAGCAGTGTGGAATGTTAGTATCTGGCTGGCAGGAAGTAGACGATGGGAAGGAGGGACAGCAGTGTGGAATGTTAGTATCTGGTTGACAAGAAGTGGAAGATGGGAGGGAGAGCAGTGTGGAATGTTAGTATCTGGTTGGCAGGAAGTGGAAGATGGGAGGGAGAGCAGTGTGGAATGTTAGTATCTGGCTGGCAGGAAGTAGACGATGGGAAGGAGGGACAGCAGTGTGGAATGTTAGTATCTGGTTGGCAAAAAGTGGAAGATGGGAGGGAGAGCAGTGTGGAATGCTAGTATCTGGATGGCAAGGAATAGCAGGTAGGAGGAACAGTAGTGTAGAATGTTCGTATCTGGCTGGAAGGGAGTGGTAGGTGGAAAGGAGAGCAGTGTGCAATTTTAGTATCTGGTTGGCAGGAAATGGAAGATGGGAGGGAGAGCAGTGTGGAATGTTAGTATCTGGCTGGCAGGAAGTAGAAGATGGGAGGGAGAGCAGTGTGGAATGTTAGTATCTGGTTGACAAGAATTGGAAGATGGAAGGGAGAGCAGTGAGGAATGTTAGTATCTGGATGTCAGGGTGTGGCAGGTGGGAGGGAGAGCAGTGTGGAATGTTAGTATCTGGGTGTAGAGGAGTGTCAGGCGGGAGGGAGAGTAATGTGGAATGTTAGTATATGGCTGGCAGCGAGTGTCAGATGGAGAGAGAGCAGTTTGAATCTTAGTATCTTGTATAATGAGTGACAGTTGAGAAAAGGAGCAGTGTAGAATGTTAGTATATGGCTTGCAGGGAGTGACAGTTGGGATGGAAAGCAGTGTGGGATATTAGTATGTGGCTGGATACCTGACAGTACTATTTTATGTGTACAAACTGACAAATAGATAAAGCTAATTATCTGTACCATATGGTTCGAGGAGTAGGAACTAAATGGAAGACTCAGAAGGCCTGGGACCCAAATGACGGACAAGAATCTCTGCTGCAAGGAGGCTCGTGAGTGAAGATAGTGAGTGGAGCTTAAGATCGGAGACAGACAAGAATGTTTCCTTGCTGCAGCTCCAATTCCAGGTGCTAAAGGCATCAATCACAAGTTTGAATATCCGACCCCAGTGGAAATGTGGCCAGGACACAGTAGACACATGGGTGTATCCAAAGAGGCAGAGGAGAACTCCACATTCCAAATACTGGAAGTGTCCAAGAGACAAAGTCAGGGTCAGGACAATTGTCAGGGCAGGGAAGTACTTATATAAGCCAGTATCAAGGTAATGACAAGGGCAGGCAGAGAATGAACAGAAACAGGAGTCAGGCCAATTATCAGGCCAGGCAGAGAGTCTAATCAGCAAACAGAAGTACCAAGTCTTCAGCTGTATAGCCCAACAATTAATGCCCAAGGTTACAGCAGGCCTCTTATGTACCTGAAGGAAAAGTACATGTGCACCTAAGCCCACACGTAACAAAATATATAAGTTCTAAAGATTCTGACTTAATTGCAAAGAGCATGCATATCCGTGTGCATAAGGACTCCAATTGTCAGGCAGTTCATGACAATAGCTCATAAACTGTTGCATTAAATAAAATATGGTTAACCTTAATATAATGACAGTTCCAATTTAAACGGATAGTAATGTTTCACAATAAAAGTAGCTCTAATTAATCTTCATAGTATTTGGGCCATGTAGAGTGTTATTTCAATACTGTCAGAGTTGTAGTTCAAGAGTAATTGAATGATAAAGTATCCCCCTCCCGCCCCTTTTACCTAGTGTAAGCCACCTCCCCTCAGATGTGGAATCTGGTCTCTTGACCGGACAGATCACAACAAGGGACAATCTTCTTACTGTGATCATAAGGAAAACCCTGCCCCCTTGACAGGTTTTTCAGGGTTTTTCTTTATGATCACTGAAGATTGTCACACACACACACACATGCACACACACACACACATACACATGCGCACACACACACATACACATACACATGCACACACACACACACACACACACACATACACATGCACACACACAAACACACACACACACACACACACATGCACACACGCACAACATAGTCCATTGCATACAGCAATTGAGAAACCTTGATTGATACTTCTATGTATGAGTATTATACAGACTAAAGGAAGAAAATAATATATGTGTTTTATTAGGCCACTTCTATTGCCAGCTCATATTACAAGCTTCCAATTACTTTAAAATATTGAATTTTGCTGCAAGATAATATTTCCATGGTCACATCATTACATTTTCTGGTTGGTCGTATTTTAATGATTGCACATAAAACGCAACTATTAAAAAAAAACATCAGTGGACTGATCCACAAAGAGGACATTCTAGAACAAACCAAGTGAGGGCACCACAGGGGAGAAATACAAATTCCCAATTGTTTAACCCTTTGCTTGCCAGAGATGCATTCAATGCATTGCATTTAACCCCTTAAAGTCTTATAACATGCCAGGACCTTCACGTCGGTCTGGACGTTAACCCGTTAACGACCCATGATGTGCCAGGACTGTCATGGGTAAACTTCCCTTAAGGACCCATGATGGTCCTGGCACATCATGGGTTAAATGATAGCAGCGCGCCTCCATGTGTTTTAAACAACTCACTTTGTTTTTTACTAAAAACAGATTTTAATAAAAAAATAAAAAGATCCCAATAAACTAAATTGGGAGTTTGATTGTAGTGGAGCCATGTAGTACACTTGTACACACCGCCAATCCTCATCAATAAAAAAGTACCAAAATACTGAGGTAAAGAGGGACATGGGGATTTTCACCCAGGCAGCACAGTGGCCACTTAAAACTACCCATTTTGTAGGTATGACTGGTCATACCTTTCATGCCGTCTCCATAAAAATGTAACCCATTGCGCCCAAATGATCCCAAGAGAAAAAAATGGTGTTTTTTTTACATTTCTTTTCCATTTTCTTTAATTTTACAAAAATAAAGGGTGGGTTATCCATATAAGTATGGTATCAAAAGAAAGTCCTATTTGTACGTAAAAAAAAAAGTATATAATTTATGTGGATGCAATAAAAGCCTTAAAAGGAAAACACTGTTGAAAAATGACATAGTCAAAAAGGTCAGAATTGCTCCCGTCCTTAAGTGAAATCCACCTCAGATTTTCCCGGTCCTTAAGGGGTTAAGGAAAGGTGATGGTGCTGGCACGTCATGGAATTCTGGGATGGTAGCACGGCTGCACATCTCTCTGCTGTCCCAGAATGCATTGCTGCAAAAAAATGACCCGTGGTCCTTATCGGATGACCTCCTGCGGATCCATTGATTATTAAGGGGTTAAGGACCAGAGGGTAGTACAACATATCCTAATGCAATGCTCTTCACACTCTCCTGGTCCTTAAAGGGGACCTGTAACCTTAACCCCTTAAGGACCAGGAAAATCTGAGGTGGATTTCACTTAAGGACCGGAGCAATTTTGACTTTTTTGACTATGTTGTTGTTCAACCATATTTTCTGTTTAATTCCTTTTATACACCCACACAAATTATATACTGTTTTTTTAAGCACAAGTAGGGCTTTCTTTTGGTACCACAATTATATGAATACCTCATCTTTTAATTTGATTAAAATAGAAAAAAGAGCAAAAAAATGTAAAAAAACTCCAACATTTTACTTACATTTTCCTGTCAGGATTTGCACACCATTAGTTCATTACATAAAAATACCCCTAAATATATTAAATTACTTCTCCTGAATATAAGAGTACCCCATATGCCTAGTATTTCAATCCCTTTCTCACATTTACTAGGGAAATATTACAAGATGGATGTCATTATTTCCAACCTGTAATTTTTCAACAATTGGTATGTGAGCATCATAGCTTAGTTGACGGTGCCAGAACCAAAAATGTCCCACAAAGGTATATGTTTCTGAAAACTAGACAACATAAGGTAAATAATCAGGAGAATTTTGGAGTTCTTTATGCAACTATTTTTCCAGAAATATTTTTCAAAATTGTGGTAATATTTTGTTTTTTTTTGCAGTTTTCACACTTACATTTCAATATTACTGTTGATATCAAACATGGGATAGTTGTAAATTTTAAAAAATACATTGATTAGTGTTCAGCTCCGTCTTCTGAGTACGGCAATACCCCATATGCATAGGTTTCTCAAGGTTCGTGGGAGCTATGGGGGCCCAAATTGGAACATGCATGTTTCCAATTTCACACTTTGAAGTTTCACAGCTTATGTCACTGGTGCCATGTCTCATTTGGGGCTGTGTATCAGTGCCCCACTTTAAGATTTCCCCCAAAAGTGTATATTTTTGGAAACTAGACACCCCATGCTTTCATTTTATGTATATTTTCACATTTTTTACAGAGCCATTTTACCACCAATCCCTCGTAAAACTTGATGTAAGTAAAAAAAATCAGCATTTTTCACACTTTGACTTCAATGTTGTTGTGAATTTCAAGCACTTGATAGGTGAAGATTTTTAAAAATGCATTGTTTACTGTTCAGCTCCTTCTTCTGTCATTGTGTCTGCCTTTAGCGTTACGTTGATATAGCGGAAGTGCAAAAACAACGTAAATCAATGAGTGGAAACTTTTGGCCAATGGGCGAAAAATGAGAACATTTTAGCCCCTAGTTTCAAAGTGGATTTTCCCACAAAAAAAGAGGATAACAACGTGGTTTTCACAAAATTTTCCCGCTGGAACACTGCAACACCTTTCGCCGACACCCCTAGCCATGTCTCATTTGGGACTGTGTACCAGTGCTCCACTTTAAAATTTCGCCACAAAAGTGTATATTTTTGGAAAGTAGACACCCAGACTTTCAATTTATGTATGTTTTCAATTTTTTTTCACAGCCATTTACCACCAATCCCTCATAAAACTTGACGTAAGTATAAAAATCAGCTTTTTTCACGCTTTGACTTCAATGTTGATGTGAATTTTAAGCACATGATAGGTGAAGATTTTTAAAAATGCATTGTTTAGTGTTCAGCTCCTTCTTCTGAGTACGGCAATACCCCATATGCATAGGTTTCTCAAGGTTTGAGGGAGCTATGGGGCCCAAATTAGAACATGCACTTTTCAGTTTCACACTTTGAATTTTCACAACTTTCATCATTGATGCCATGTCTCATTTGGGACTGTGTACCAGTACCCCACTTTAAGATTTCCCCCCAAAAGTGAATATTTTTGGAAAGTAGATACCCCAGGCTTTCATTTTATGTATGTTTTCAAATTTTTTACGTGGCCATTTTACCATCAATCCCTTGTAAACCTTGATGTAAGTAAAAAAACAGCTTTTTTCACACTTTGACTTCAATGTTTATGTGAATTTCAAGCACAGACTAGGTTAAGATTTTTAAAAATGCATTGTTTAGTGTTCAGCTCCTTCTTCTGAGTACGGCAATACCCATTATTCATAGGTTTCTCAAGGTATGGGGGAGGTATGGGTCCCAAAGTGGAACATGTGCTTTTCCAGTTTCACACTTTGAATTTTCACAGCTTGCGTCACTGATGCCATGTCTCATTTGGGGCTGTGTAACTGTACCCCACTTTAAGATTTCTCCCTAAAAGTGTATATTTTTGGAACTTATATACCCCAGGTTTTCATTTTATGTATGTTTTCAAATTTTTTACGTGGCCATTTTACCACCAGTCCCTTGTAAACCTTGGCGTAAGTAAAAAATTCAGAGGTTTTCACACTTTGACTTCAATGTTGATGTAAATTTTAAGCACAGAATAGGTTAAGATTTTTAAAAATACATTGTTTAGTGTTCAGCTCCTTCTTCTGAGTATGGCAATACCCCATATGCATAGGTTTCTCATGGTATGGGGGAGCTACAGGGCCAAAAGTGGAACATGTGCTTTTCCAGTTTCACACCTTGAATTTTAACAGCTTGCATCACTGATGCCATGTCTCATTTGGGGCTGTGTAACTGTACCCCACTTTAAGATTTCTCCCTAAAAGTGTATATTTTTGGAAAGTATATACCCCAGGCTTTCATTTTATGTATGTTTTCAAATTTTATACACAGCCATTTTACCACCAATCCTGTGAAAACTTGACGTAAGTAAAAAATTCAGAGGTTTTCACACTTATATTTCAATGTTGCAGATTTTTTTTAAGTGATTTACATTAGTAGTGAGTTACATCGTCTGAGTATGGCAATGCCCCATATGCATAGGTTTATCAGGGTCTGGGGGAGCTACTGGGCCCAGCTGGAACATGTTAGTTTCCTTTTACAGACATGCCATTTTTACAGCTGGTGCCTTGTCTCATTTCGGACTGTTTGACAATGCTTCAATTAATTTTACCCCCAAAAGTATATGTTGTAGAAGAGTAGACAAACCTGACTTTCATTCTACTTGCATTTTATCATTTTTTTCACTGACACTCTATCAGCAATCCTCCCAAAACCTGCAGTAAGTCAGAGAAAAACTGTTTTTCACACATATTTTAGTGTTGCTCTGAATTTCAATCAGATGATATTTGCAGATTTTTTTAAGTGCTTTACATTAGTGGTGAGTTACAACGTCTGAGTACGGCAATACCCCATATGCATAGGTTTGTCAGAGTTTGGGGGAGCTACTGGACTCAGTAGGGAACATGTGTGTTTCCATTATCAGAGATGGAAAAAACTTAAGGTGCTTTGGTTCCCATTATATTTTGATTAGATCTAAGGAGATATGTGTTTTGAAAAATAAAAAACAGGATATTTCAGGGGGGGAAGTGGCCAAATAATAAAATAAATTTTACAGCACTACTGCATTGTGCCTGCAAGGTATTGCTTGAAGCAGTCATCCGTGCAGAGGTCAGGTCTGGAAGGGCAATCAGGACAGTAAGTTGGGGTTTCTCTCCATATTCTCTTGCTGTAGAAAACCCTGCAGCGCTTCTGTGGGTTTTTCTTTTGGGGAGTTGGGGGGATTTTATAAATAAAGTGTACTACCCCGGGTTTTTGGGGAGTTATTTCTGTTGTCCCTTGAAACAAAAAGTGTGAAATAAGAGATGATACTGTAGAAAACTAAATTTTAGAGTGAGGTTTGCCAATTTGAAAATCAAAAAAGAATTGTATACTGCAGTCTGCATCATGTAAATGGCAACCACGCCCTACATTTTCTCATGGTGAGGTACGGCTGCATGAATTGATCACACAGATCAACTCCCACATGTGCTTATTGTAGTCTTTGAACAGAGACTGCCACAGTTTTGTCCTCATGCATGGTGGAAAGCATGTATACTTCTTTTTTGTCTTTAAACTTAACTGCCAGCACCTCTTCTTGGCACAAAGCTGAGGACGTCCCAGTTTTTAGTTTTGTTGCCACCAGTTCTTTGGGCATCTCCCTGCAATTGTGCCTGACAGTGCCACAGGCCACAGTGTCAAAATAAAAAAGTGACTTAAATAAAAGGGGTCTGGTGTATTAGTTGTCAACATATAAATTATATCCTTTATTTAATAAGGGGTAAATTAGATCCCAAACAATTCTCCCATTTGTTCCCAGAGATTCGGGGCAACCAGAAGGGTCAAGTTGGCTGTCTTTGCCCTCGAAAAGCCTGGGTATAGCCTGTGGCACTTTCACACAATTTACAAAATTTAATACCGAATTTGGATCCCTTTGAGGGGATGTATTGCTTGAAACCTAACCTGCCTTTATATTTCATAAGGGATTCATCTTTACTTATGTGTTTTTTTGGGGTATATACTTGGGCAAACTTTTCCTGTAAATGATTTATTAGGGGGCAAATTTTTAACAGTCTGTCATACTGGGGGTGTTCTTTTGGGAGGCACAGGGTATTATCACTAAAGTGCATAAAGTGCAAAATCATTTCATATCTAGTCCTGGTCATTGTTTTGGCGAATATAGGGGTATCATATATGGGGTGTTTACTCCAGTATGATCTAATACTTGTTTCTTTTACTATTCCCATTGTCATTGTTAGGGACCAGAATTCCTTAAATTCTAAAAGGTCTGTGGGTTGCCATATTTCTTCCTTGGAAATGAACGCTGATGGGTTGGCGGCAATATATTGGGCTGCATATAAATTTGTTTGAGACATGATTTCCCCCAAAATTTCTTCCCCCCAAAATAAATAAAAAAACTGAACATGGGTAAATCCTTCCACATCCACTTGAATTTCTGGGTTGCCTGTGAATTCAGGAATTTGTGGGCATAAACTGGCTGATGATACCCATTCATCAGCAGGAGTGGCAGTACTTGTAGCAGGTCTTGGGGCAGTATTTGTGGTAGGTCTTGGGGCAGCTCTTGGGGCATTTCTTAGGGCAGCTCTTTGGGAAGGTCCTTGGGCAGCTCTTGGGGCATTTGCCAAGGCAGATTTTGGGGCATTTGCCAAGGCAGCTTTTGGGGTAGTTGCTGGGGCAGCTCTTGGAGCAGTGTGTCTTTTTTTGACAGAAGGCCCTGCGTTATCACTAGAGCTGCTCTCACTCTCAGAAAACTGAGTGATGTTGAAGTCTGACGCGGTGTCTCTGGCTTCTGAGTCAGACGCCAAAAAGGAACACGCCTCTTCTAACGTACACCTCCACTACGTTTTACACACCTACTCTAAACTAAATAAATTACTAACTTCTATACCTAACTATACCTCTCACCCCAAACGATCACTATTCCTATGATAAATTTTTTTTTTGTATTTTGTATTTTTCCCTATGCTACTCCTAAACCTAAATCTAACCCTAAGCCTTACCCTAACACACGTATTCCTTGAACCTACCCAACCCAACTACCTATCTAAACTAACTTATAATATAAAATCAATTTTTTTGTTTTCCTACGCTACTTCTAAACCTAAATCTTACCCTAAACCTTACCCTAACCCACATATACCCTGAACCTACCTAACCCAAGTCAACTACCTATCTAAACGATAATTATTTTTTTGTGTGTTTTTTTTTTCCCTACTCTACTCCTAAACCTAAATCTAACCTTAAACCTTTCCCTAACACACGTAGACTAAACCTACCCAACTACCTACCTAAACTACCTAAAATAAACTAAATAATCAAATTTTATTAAAAAAAAAAAAATGTTGATAAAAAATAAAAAATATAAGGGGGATGGGAGATGTACCACAGATCAGCAAACGCCGATCTGCAGCAGACCGATCACTACTAGAGTGATTAGATGGGGGGGGGCTGTATTGATCACTGCAGCAACAGTGATCAAAGGGTTAATTCTATTTATAAACTGTTTTTTTTTTTTGCAGGAACGCTGGAACAGACTCTGGAACACAGCAGCAAGATGTCTCTTTGTCTCTCTCCACCTCAGAAGTGTCTAAGATGGAGGGAGACAGAGAGATGTGACAGGGACAGTATTTGTAAATACTGTCCCTGTCATTCTGCTTTTGAAACAAGTGATTCGCTAATCAAGCGAATCACATTTTGCAACATTGTTGCTTCTTGCGGTGGCGATGGGAGAGTTTAACCCACAATGGTCCAGGATCATCATGGGTCCTTAAGTGGAAACTACCCATGATGGTCTTGGACCGTCATGGGTCCTTAATGGGTTAATTCCAATTTGCATATTT